>JALGBA010000158.1:0-155000 GCA_023970755.1 Azemiops feae
AGAAGAACTATACAAGAACGAGCTTAGCATCCCTGATAACCACGATGGGGTGGTCACTGACCTCGAGCCAGACATCCTAGAATGTGAAGTGAAATGGGCCTTAGGAAAGCCGAGCAACAACAAAGCTAATGGAGGTGATAGTATTCCAGCTGAGCTATACAAAATCTTAAAAGATGATGCAATAAAAGTGCTACACTCAATTTGCCAGCAAATTTGGAAAACTCAACAGTGGCCACAGGATTGGAAAAGGTCAGTTTACATTCCAATTCCAAAGAAAGGCAATGCCAAAGAATGTTCAAACTATCGCACCATTGCACTCATTTCACATGCAAGTAAAGTTATGCTTAAAATCCTACAAGCTAGACTCCAGCAGTATGCGGATCGAGAACTTCCAGAAGTACAGGCAGGATTTCGAAGAGCAGAGGAACTAGAGATCAATTGCCAACATACATGGATCATGGAGAAAGCTAGGGAGTTCCAGAAAAACATCTACTTCTGCTTCATTGACTATGCTAAAGCCTTTGATTGTGTGGATCACAACAAATTGTGGCAAGTTCTTAAAGAGATGGGAGTACCAGACCATCTTATTTGTCTCTTGAGAAACCTATATGCGGGTCAAGAAGCAACAGTGAGAACTGGACACGGAACCACTGATTGGTTCAAAATTGGAAAAGGAGTCCGGCAAGGCTGTATTCTGTCGCCCTGCCTATTTAACTTATATGCAGAGCACATCATGAGAAAGGCAGGGCTAGATGAATCAAAAGTTGGAATTAAGATTGCCGGGAGAAATATCAACAACCTAAGATATGCAGATGATACCACTCTAATGGCAGAAAGTGAAGAGGAACTAAAGAGCCTCTTGATGCGGGTGAAGAAGGAGAGTGCAAACGTTGGCTTGAAACTCAACATTAAGAAAACCAAAATCATGGCATCCGGCCCTCTCAATTCCTGGCAAATAGATGGGGAAGAAATGGAGGTAGTGACAGATTTTATCTTCCTGGGCTCTAAGATCACCACAGATGGGGACTGCAGCCAAGAAATTAAAAGACGCTTGCTCCTGGGAAGGAAAGCTATGGCAAATTTAGACAGCATGCTAAAAAGCAGAGACATCACCCTGCCAACAAAAGTACGTATAGTCAAGGCCATGGTTTTCCCAGTTGCAATGTATGGCTGTGAAAGTTGGACCATAAGAAAGGCTGAACGCAAAAGAATTGAGGCCTTTGAACTATGGTGCTGGAGAAGGCTCCTGCGAGTCCCTTGGACTGCAAGGCGATCAAATCGGTCAGTCCTAGAGGAGATCAACCCTGACTGCTCCTTAGAAGGCCAGATACTGAAGTTGAAACTCAAGTACTTTGGCCACCTAATGAGAAGGAAGGACTCACTGGAGAAGAGCCTAATGCTGGGAAAGATTGAGGGCAGTAGAAGAAGGGTACGACAGAGAATGAGGTGGCTGGATGGAGTCACTGAAGCAGTAGGCGTGAGCTTAAATGGACTCCAGAAGATGGTAGAGGACAGGAAGGCCTGGAGGAACGTTGTCCATGGGGTCGCGATGGGTCGGACACGACTTCGCAACTAACAACAACAACTAAGGCCATCAGCGTGGCCCATCTCTGTCCCTGGTTTGTGAACCAGGGTGTAGTCATAAGCTGACAAGAAAATTGACCATCTCAGCATTCCGGGGGAGATGATGTGTGGTGTTTGTTTATTTGTTGTAAACAAACCCAGCAAAGGCTTGTGGTCAGTGTAGACCGTAAAATGGCGGCCATACAAGAAATCATGAAATTTCTTGATGCCTGAGACTATTGCCAAGGCTTCTCTGTCAATCTGCGCGTAATTACGCTCTGCAGATGAAAGAGTTCTGGAGTAATAGGCCACAGGGACCTGAGTCCTGTCAGTCTTGAGATGACTTAACACTGCTCCTACCCCATAAGGGGATGCATCACATGCGATGCACACAGGCAATTGCTCATTGAAATGCGCCAGTACCGCATTAGAAGATAGCAAGGCCTTGACTTCTTTGAAAGCCCTTTCATGGACCTTTGTCCATTTCCATGGAGTCTGCTTGTCCAAAAGCCGGTGTAACGGCTCAGCCACTGCAGCCTTGTGGGGGAGAAATGAATGATAAAAATTAAGTAGGCCCAGAAAAGCCTGGAGTTCAGCTTTTGACTGGGGGCTTGGGGCCAGTTGAATGGCCCGAAATTTAGGCTCTGCAGGGTGGATGCCATCAGCATCAATACGAAAACCTAGAAATTCAGTGGATGTTACACCAATCTTACATTTGTCCTGCTGTAACTTCAGCCCAGCTTGGCGGAAACGCAGCAAGACAGCTCTCAGCCTTTCAGCCAAGTTCCCAGATGACTCTCCTGCAATGAGGACATCATCGAAATAGGGGCAGACCCCAGGAATACCGCGGAGCATTCGCTCCATCACCCCTTGGAAAATGCCAGGGGCTACATTGACCCCAAACTGCAGCCTTTTTACCTTAAAAGCCCCTCTGTGAGTAACTATAGTTTGGGCCTCAGCTGTTGCCTCATCAACAGGTAACTGTTGGTAGGCCTGAGCTAAGTCAAGCTTAGCAAATACTTTTCCCCCTTTCAGTGAGGCCAGAATGTGGCTCACGACCGGCACTGGATATGCATGCTGCTGCAAGGCTTTGTTTAGAGTGCATTTATAGTCCGCACAAATTCGGACTTCACCATTGGCTTTTAATGGTGTCACTATGGGGGTTTCCTATGGACTAGAATCCACAGGTTCAAGAATGCCTTGTTGGAGCAGTTTGTCCAACTCAGCATCTATTTTACTTTTGAGGGCAAAAGGCACCCTCCTTGGTTTAACCCTGATGGGCGTGATGGCCGGATCTAACTTTAAAGCAATAGGAGGCCCCTTGTATGAGCCAAGCTCTGGGCTGAACACATCAGCAAACTCCTTACAGACTCCTGCAAGGCTGGCAGTTTGTAGATGGTTAAGCCCAGTCACTTGGATCCCAAGTGCCTTGAACCAATCGAGTCCAATAAGACTCGTGCGATCACCCCCAACTACCACCACATCTAACAACCCATCAAATTCCTTATGCTGTACTCTAAGCGTGGCCTCCCCCTTCACACTGACTCGTGAATTCTGGAAGTCAGTGAGGATGAGATTGGAGGGCCTGAGTTTGACTCGTGAGCCACTCCTGGAACATACCCTTTTAAAAGTGTCAGCAGAAATAATAGAAAGAGCGGACCCTGTGTCCAGTTCCATGGCCAGGGGAACTCCCTTCAACTTTACATCAATGTGGAGATTTTTCTTAAGGGGCCGGTGAACCCCAGTTCTGAATACCCCGCTACGGGACACGCAGAAACCCACCCTGTGTTGGCTGGGGACCTTGGTACCTTTCAGAGGCAACTCTTCGGGGGACCTGTTTTTCTGGCGACCCAAGCAGGCTGATGTGATGTGGCCTTGCCTGCCACATGCCCGGCAAATAGCAGAACAAAAACGGCAATCGGCTCTCCTGTGGCGACCCCCACAGCCGAAACACCGAAGGAATGCAGGCGTCTGCCCTCTGCATTTTTGCAGTCTTCTCTCCGCCGACTGTTGAAGTTTGTCCACCTCTTCTTCCTCAGATTCTTCTCCGGAGGCATCTCTCACGACTTCCTGATGGACAGGGACTGCTGCTGGAGGGTTCTTGGTCGACCGCAAAGCCTTCACCGTGCCGCCGGCTGCTTCTTCAGCTGCAACTTCTCTCAGGGCATCTTGGAAGGAAACATTAGCTCTAACAAATAACTTTTGTTGCATCCCACGGCTTTGCAATCCGCAAACGAGTCGATCTCGGAGCCTCTCTTCCAAGTCTTGGAATGCACATGGCCTTGCAGCCTGCCTCAGAGCTGCGATGAAGTCCGCAGCTGATTCTCCCGGCCGCTGATCCTGCTGCTCGAATTGGTGCCTCCAAGCTATTACAGAAAGCTTGGGCTCAAAATGCTCGCGCAGCATTTTCTTTAAATCTGAATAAGCGATCAATTCCAGTGGTGCTGGGGCTACAAGGTTCTCAGCAATGTCAAAAGTCTCTTGCCCACAGACACACAGCAAAGTAGCAGCTTTCAATTCATCTTCTTGGATCTTGTTCACCCTGAAGTAATTCTTGACACAAGCTGCGTAAGAGCTCCAACGTTCTGGGTGCGACGTATCGAACTCGACAAGACGGCCCAGCTTGGACATCATTGTGACCGATAGCCTCTTCGACGTCTCTCGCTGCAAGGAAAGAGAAGGGGTCCCACGAAGCCAAGCCCACCTCCAGCGTCTTCGTACTGGCAGGCGGTTGCTTCTTCTGGATGCCACGCTTCTCTTCACTTCAGGCCTTCAGGTGAGTTGGCCCTAGCTTCTTTAGCTTCCTTTGTGGCGAATCCCATGTTCATCGCCAATGTTCTGTTCTTGCAAAGAAGACATCGAGATGAGGCTGGTTCACAACAAGGATCTCTTTATTGAACACAGTCACAAAACAGAAGCAAGAACACAATGGCCATTGACCTTTTATATTCCCCTGCAAGGGGATGCACATCCAATCATTGCAGGCCGTTCTCCTGCCTTGCGCATGCACGCAAGGCCAGAGACAGCCTGTCTGGGTCCCGGGCAGACACGTGGTCTGTCCGTGTCTCTGCAGCCTTCCTGCAGCCTTCCTGAGCCTTGCTGAATGACTCAGCAAGGCCCAGGACATAACAATAGCCATGACACTTATGAAGGCCTTGGTGAAAAGCAGCTCTTGAATTACATAGACAAAATATGACTGGATATATAGCTTACCCACAACCTCCCTACTAATTTTACCAGATGGATAAATATACACACGAACCTGTGGGACTTTGTAGGTGCCTACTAATGTTGACATCTGAATGGAGGTTTCCATCTTAGCTCCATCAACAAGAGCCAAAAGGTTTTCCTTCCTTCCACAGCTGTAGTTGGGAACATTGACTTGTCCAGTAGAGAGCATGTCCATCAAAGCATCTGAGGTGCCAAGAGCATTGACATAGTTGTCGTGGATGTTGTAGCCAAGTGTGAGATTGGGCAGAAACTGGGGATTCTTGTTGACCATTTGAATGGCAAACATCAGGATTAGCTGTTTAAAATAATTTGTCCTACTGCAAAAAATGTTCATGTTATTACCATCATCATCAACAAACACAATTTGTTTCTCAGTTTAATCCTCTTTGTCTCAACATGTCTACTGTGGCTTAAGACAATACAGAACTAAAGCCAAAGCCACATGATCACCACCCATCAGCAGATAGTTTTTATGAGCATTGAGAAGATGGGATGGAGATAGTCCTCCACCACAGTTAAGAATCATAAATACATCATTATTTGAAGAAGTCCTAATATTCATCTGCCCAGTAACCTGTATTCAAAATCATTCAATCATTAAAGTGGAACCACCATAAAATAAAGAGGATGTTACATAGGTGACCAGAAAATCAACTGTAAAAAGAAATCATCCTCTGATCATCTAAGGATCAGGCATTGAATATCAATCAGTAGTTATATAAATATGGAAATGGGCTGGACAGAGGCATCTAAAACCCTTTCAGTCACTCCTTTTAACCAAACTCAGTATCCCCTTGATGAATATGGTATTAGCCTGGAATGCATAAACAATCTAGACTTGTTTCAGGTTTTATTTGCCACATGTTTGAATTCGAGTATATTTCACAAAAGAAGACAAAAGAGGAGAGCCATGGAAATCAGTATGATGCAAGAAATTAGACAAGTCCTGCAATATCAGTAGGGAGTAAGTGAAATCAAAAGAAAAGAAGAGTGTTAGAACTGCAAATGGAGGGTATGCAACTCCATCACATTGAATAACTTACGAGCGAGACTGACTAGAAGGAGCCATGTTGAAAGGCAACACTCTAGCTGATGATGTTGTTTCAGTGGTGACTATACCAATGAAATGGTCTCCTGGACTGTAATAGTTCCATGGTTTTTCCCTATCCTGGCTCTCAAAATTCAATGGGCATTTCATTCCAAGGTTCACAGAAGCTGCCTGAGATACCAGCAGCATCAGAAGCAGAAGATCCATAACTTATAGGATTGAATCAATTCCTTTCCTGTTTCTAAACATGAACAACAAGAAGAGTTAGAAGAATTCAAAGCACCTTCAGATAGAGACAAACCAATATTCACCTGGAAAGGAGAGAAAGGTACATTCAAGAGCACAATCTCTGCCTATCCCTTAACTTGTGCCACACAGAGTGTGACCTGTGGCATTTATCCTTTTCTGATGCAAGATCCCTTTCATCTTTCTTCAATCCAATTTTACATCAAAGGCAAGAAGTTGCAGAAAAGGTCTTAAAGACTATAATTATGAAAATTAGAGTGAGAAGAAACTTCTCCTCTTGGGATCCTGAACTTCTTCCATGGTTCCAAGTGTAAAGGGACAGCTGCAGAATCTTAGCATCTTAGTAAAAAAAAATCACAAATCCACCCCTGGGGGCAGTGTTCTCTAGTGGTTGTGCTCCTTCCTGTCAGGACATGTCCGGAAAGTGATGCTGGAGGAAAATAGTTCAACACCAAGATAATATCTCCTGCTGTCTTTCATTGTGGGATCTTGACTCCAGAGAGCACTGGAGACAACATCAGCTACAGCTATGGAGTTTGGTGGCATTCTAGGTTGGTGACACTTAACTCTAATGCTGTGTTTTAATGCCTATTAAGTAATCAGCACCCTTCAACCCTGTCTAATGTTAAGAGTTGGGCCTGTTTGTGGTTTTGTTTTCTTTTAGATCTCCATATATGAATCCTAAATTGGAGCTGATTTTAAAATTGCTTATTTCCGTTGTTTTTTAAGAAATACTGATTTTTGGATGAGAGCTGACTAAGAGCAGGAAAAGGTCAAACTGTGGATTGTATCATATGGTTAATAGGAAGAAAGTTTTAGAATGGATAGAACATTTTAATATTTTGTCCTTGATGATCTCTCCATTGTTCTTCCATATTTCTCTGACACTGAGTTTCTTTATATTTTGAAGTATCTTAGCTTATTAAACAAATATTGGGCTGTCAGATGTGCAGCACAGAGGATAGTGCAACCTGATTTTTGCCACACCTTCCAGAAACTGGCTTGGGGGGAACTTGAGGTCCCTCTTCTTTTTCTGTGGACATGGTCAGTGAGGACGGGCCCTTTTGGCCTATTCATCCCTGAGATTTTTTGAAAATTCCCCCTGCCTGGAAAGATTGCCAAATGGTTGGTAGGTGTGGTTGGGATTCCCTGTGTTCCTGATGTCTCTGAGTCAGTTTTTCTCTTGGGGTTATGTTTCTAATCTGGAAGAGGAGGGCACTGATATTCACACAATGGCCTATAAGAGACAACTGGCGGTTTGAGTGAGAAAGAGAAGCTAGCAGAATAGATAGAACCATCCTGATCATGACAGGTAGAAGGTGGGTCATACTTGGTGATATCTGATCTGCTACTCAAAGGTTGTTCCCCAGTGTGACTTTAGGTTTCTACTCACAATGTCTAGCTACCAGGTGGCTCTGGATTCCGTCTATTTCTTTTGAATGTCAGGTTTATGCTTAACAAGTTTGCTTTCATTGGATCTGCTGATCCAGGTAAGGCCTTAGTCCCTGCCTGAAATGGGCAGGTGGATTGGTCCTTGGGTCAAATGTCCAGCTTTTGCTAATGCTGGAGTGTACTTTGGTTGGTGGAGAAGTTCCAGGGGCTAAAACACCTGAAGGGTGTGTGGAGAACTTTGGAGGAAAACTCTAAGAGAATCTGACCAACCACATGTAAGAGCCCATATTAGAGATTACCTCATGGTGAAAAAGATAGTGAAACAGCAATATTTTTCCACTCTCATTGTGTGTGCTAATAGTCACATAGCAGCCATATTTAGGATGAGCTGGTCTTATTGGTTAGGGAGAACCCCTCAGAAATTCTGCTGAGCCTCTGGGAGGATTATTCACGCTTTGTAGAGGATAAAGTTGCTCAGGTTTGCCTTGACCTACGCAGGGAAGGTCAGGGTGCCTGGGACAAAGTCTGGTGGTGTGAACTAAGAGGAGTTTGAGTTGTTGATTCCTAAGGAAGTGGAAAAGGTTCCCTTTGAGTTCCAGTGCTGCTTTTTGATGGGTTTTAACCATTTTGCTTCTCACCTAGGACATTAGCAAGATGACTAATGACCTTCCTTCCTTTTGCATCCTTTCTTTAATGATTCTAATGCACCATTTCTTTGATTTTAGGTTAACTCTTGTCCCACAGTGAGTTGTCCACAGCAAGTTGTCCATGGTGTAAGTAAGGTTCTACATTTAGGCAAGAAAAACCAAATGCACAGGTATAGTATAGGTGGTACCTTGCTCAATAGTAGTAACTGTGAGAGGGAACTCAGAGTCCTAGTGGACCATCACTTAAATATGAGCCAGCAGTGTGCTGCAGCTGCCAAAAAAGCCAACATAGTGCTAGGCTGCATTAACAGAGGGACAGAATCAAGATCACATGAAGTGTCAATACCACTTTACAATGCCTTGGTAAGGCCACACTTGGAATACTGCATCCAGTTTTGGTCACCATGATGTAAGAAAGATGTTGAAACTCTAGAAAGAGTACTGAGAAGAACAGCAAAGATGAATAGGGGACTGGAGGTAAAACATATAAGGAACAGTTGCTGGAATTGGGTATGTCTAGTTTAATGAAGAGAAGGACGAGGGGTGACATGATAGCAGCGTTCCAATATCCAATGCCACAAAGAAGAGGGAGTTAAGCTATTCCCCAAAGCATCTGAAGGCAGGACAGGAAGCAGTGGATGGAAACTAACCAAAGAGATAAGCAAACTAGAACTAAGGAGAAATTTCCTGACAGTTCGAACAATTAATCAGTGGAACAATCTGCCTCCAGAAGCTGTGAATGCTCCAACACTGGAGGTTTTTAAGAAGAGACTGGACCTCCAAGGTCCATTCCAACTTTTATTATTACTATTATTATTATTGTTGTTGTTGTTGTTGTTATCATCCCATCTAAGAAAAAAGACTCATTCCCCCTCTTTTGCGGGAGTCTCATGACTTCTGCACCTGTCTTATGTTGATGTAACTATCTCATTTCTTTTTTTTTTTTAATATATTTTATTAAATTTTATATGGGTGTGGGAAGGATAGGGATAATATGGGTAGAGAATGGGGTTAGGGAGTGGAGTTGGGATAGGGATGGGAATAGGGGTAGGAATAGGTACAGTAGTGGGGTTACCCCCACATAAAAAATCCAACGCTTACACAAGCAGACTCTCGTCCGGGTACACATATTGAATAACAGTAATTAATACAATACTAAACAATTATAGTCATTAATACTAAAAATAGTCATAAAATAAAAGCTTACTAATTAAGTATAATTTAGCTCTAACGTAATGCTAACCACTGATAAAAATTTTCCCATGTCCTAAAATACACTGAATCCTCTTTCTCCTTAATCTCCAACGTCAATCTGTCCATTTCTGCACATTCTAAAATTTTCATAATTATAATCTGATCGTGTGGTAGATTTTTATTTTTCCAAAATTGAGCAAATACAATTCTCGCTGCTGTCAATACATGTAATATTAAATATTCATTCTCTTTACCATAGTTAAATCCTAATATTCCTAGCAAAAATAATTCTGGTTTATATTCTATTTGTATTTTAGTCATCTTTTCTAACCATTTATGAATTTTAAACCAAAATTTCTTAGCTTTAGGACACATCCACCAAATATGATAATAAGTACCTGGTTTTTCTTTACATTTCCAACAAATATTCGATACATTTTTAAACATTTTCGCTAATCTAACTGGTGTCATATGCCATCTATAAAACATTTTATATAAATTCTCTTTATATGAAGCTGCTTTAGTAAGTTTAATATTTCTCTCCCAAAGCTTTTCCCAGTCTTCTAAGTCTATGGAGTATCCAAAGTTTTTTGCCCACACTATCATTGTTTCTTTTACTTGTTCTTCTTCCATCTTCCAATTTAATAGAAATTTGTAAAGTTTCTTAATCAAATTTTCATCTGTTTTCAAAAGTGTTTTGTCAAATACTGTCTGTTCTTTATAAAAGTCCATTACTTTTACATCTTTTTCATATCTTGTTTGAATTTGCAGATAGGACCACCATGTTAAGTCAATATCTTGTTGATAGAGAGTTTGTCTGTCTTTAAGTTTTCCATCCTTATCTAAAATGTCTTTATAAGTAACAAGTTTGTCATAATTAATTAAATTTGGATAAGCAAATGCTTCCATCGTTGAAAGCCACTCTGGTATTTTCATATATATTTTATGTTTAATTTTCTCCCACTCTGAGAACAACACATTCCTTATGGCATGTCTTTGAAAATATTTATGTACTTTGTTTTTCTCATACCATAAGAACGCATGCCAGCCCAATTGTAAGTCATGTCCCCCCAAATAAAGAAGTCGTTTATTTCTCAGCATAATCCATTCTTTGAGCCAAAGTAACATAGACGCTTGGTAATAAAGTCTCCAGTCCGGAAGTCCAAAGCCCCCTCTATCTTTTGTTTCTTGTAGTAGTTTAGTTTTAATTCGTGCTTTCTTCCCTTGCCATATAAATCTCAATATTGTTGAATTTAAATCATCAAAAAATTTCTTACCCAATTTAACAGGGATCGTTTGAAATAGAAAAAGTATTTTTGGTAAAATGTTCATCTTCACAGTCGCTATTCTGCCTAACAATGTCAATTGAAGATTTTTCCACTTTTCCAAATCTACTTTTATTTGTTTCATTAGTTTTTCATAATTATCTTCTTTTATTGTTGTATATTTTGATGTTAAATAGATTCCTAAGTATTTAACTTTTTTAGCCATTTGAAGATTTGATCTTTCTGCAAGTTGAGATCTCTGTTTGTCTGTTAGGTTTTTTGTTAATACTTTAGTCTTTTCTTTATTTATCTTCAAGCCTGCTACATCTCCAAATTCCTCTATTTTCTGCAGCAGTATAGTAACTGTTTCCAATGGTTCCTCTATAATAAAGACTAAATCATCCGCAAAAGCCTGTAATTTATATTTTTGTTCTTTTATTTCCAATCCTTTAATTTCCATATCTTGTCTAATGTCTCTAGCCAACACTTCCAGTGTAAGAATAAATAACAAGGGGGATAGTGGATATCCCTGTCTTGTGCCTTTTTTGATATCAAAGCCATCTGTATATTTTCCATTTAAAAATATCTTTGCTGTTTGTTTATTATATATTGCTTGAATCGCATTTATAAAGTTTTTACCAAAGTCCATTTCCATCAACTGTTGAAACATAAATTGCCAATTTAAATTATCAAAGGCTTTTTGTGCGTCAAGAAATATAAGTGCCATCTGTTTCCCTGGCTGATGTTCATAATATTCTAAAACATTTAAAATAATCCTTAAATTGTTCTTTATCTGCCTTTTAGGCAAAAAACCATTTTGATCTGTATGAATAAATTCAGTCAGGAATTTCTTCAATCTTTCTGCCATTATTGAAATAAAAATTTTGTAATCCACATTTAATAGCGATATTGGTCTATAATTTTTGATTTGTGTAAGATCAGTATCTTCTTTAGGTATCAAGGTAATATTAGCTTCAGTCCATGAATTTGGTATTTTTGTCTCTAAAAAGATTTCATTGTACAATTCTTTCAAAATCGGGCTTACTGTGTCTTGTAAAACTACATAAACTTCTGCAGGGAGCCCATCAGGCCCCGGGGTTTTATCCTTCTTTTGTCTTTTTATTGCCTCTGTGATCTCCATCATTGTTATCTTCTCATTTAAAATATGTCGCATATTCTCTGGCACCTTTGGAAGATCAGCTCTAACTAAATAATCTTTTATTGCTTCTTCAGAGACCACCTCTGCCTTATACAATGTCTCATAATAATCTTTAACAATTTTTTCCATCGCATCATTGTGGCAATATATCTCACCTTTTGAGTCTTGTAATTTACTTATCATTCTCTTTTCTCTTTCTTTCTTCAATCTATATGAAAGCCATCTTCCCGGTTTATTAGCATTTTCAAAAAAAAATTGTTTGGATCGTTTAATCTGTTGTGCCATCATCTCCATCTCGGATAAATTTAATTTATGTTTTATCAATTCCATTTGTGCTTTTAGTTCCTTCTTTTGTGGGTCAATTCGTAGTTCCAATTCCAATTTTTTAATTTCTTCTTTCAGCCTCAACTGTACTTGCTTCTTTTCTTTATTCTTTTTGGCAGTATACGTTATAGCCAAACCTCTAAAATATGCTTTCGCCATATCCCATACATTTTAATAATAATAATAATAATAATAAAGTTGGAAGGGACCTTGGAGGTCATCAAGTCCAACCCCCTGCTCAGGCAGGAAACCCTATACCATTTCAGACAAATGGCTGTCCAGTCTCTTCTTAAAAACTTCCAGTGTTGGAGCATTCACCGCTTCTGGAGGCAGGTTGTTCCACTGGTTAATTGTTCTAACTGTCAGGAAGTTTCTCCTCAGTTCCAGGTTGCTTCTTTCCTTGACTAGTTTCCATCCATTACTTCTTGTCCTGCCCTCAGGCGCCTTGGAGAATAGCTTGACTCCCTCTTCTTTGTGGCAACCCCTGAGATATTGGAATACTGCTATCATGTCACCCCTAGTCCTTCTTTTCATTAAACTAGACATACCCAATTCCAGCAAACGTTCTTGATATGCTTTAGCCTCCAGTCCCCTAATTTTGAAGAGAGGTTTCTTCTTTCTTATTTATTTTTTAAAAAAATTCCATTTCTTTTGTTGCTAATTGTAAAAATTCTTTCTCTTTCAATATAGATTTATTTAATGACCACCTTAATTGTTTCTTGGTTCCTTTCCAAATCATTTTAAGTGGATTATGATCTGCCCAAATATTAGGTTCTATTTCGACCTCTTGTATTATGGTCTTCAAATTTTGAGACATCCATATCATATCAATTCTTGACCATGATTTATGGCGATTCGAATAAAATGTATATTGTAACTTTTCCGGATTCATCTCTCTCCAAACATCTTGTAAAAGCAATTCCTCTTTCATTTTTAAAAAGGTCTTCGGTAGAACGTTTCCTCCTTTTTCCCCTTGTTTGGAACTTTTATAATCTTGTATTGCATCAGCTACTACATTAAAATCTCCTAATAAGCAAAGATTTTGGTAATTTAAATCCACTAGTTTATCATATAATTGTTGGTAAAACTGGTCTTGCTTCTTATTGGGTGCATATATTGCCACCATCAATATTTGTTTTTGATTCCATGTAATTTCTACTATTAATAGTCTCCCCTCTTCATCAGCATAAATTTGTTTTGGGTTCAACTTTTCTTTTATATACAAAGCTATACCTCTTTTCTTTTGAATTGCCAAAGAAGCATAAAGTTTACCCAATTTAGATTGTTCTAAAATTCTAAAATGTTGTCTCTTAATATGTGTCTCTTGAATACAAATTATATCCTTTTTTAGTTTTTGTAGTCTTTTTGAAGGAGAGTTCAGACCATTTATGTTTATTGAAAAAACTCCAATCTCCTCCATAACTTCAATTATTTCTAGCCCTCAATCTTCTAGGTGAGGTTATCTGTCTCTGATCTTTTGGTCTTACATCTTCCTCTGTTTGTGTCTTTTTAGGTTCACCCTCTTCCCTCTGTTTAGATGTTCCAGCCACGTTCATTTCCTCTTGTTTCTTAGGCTCCGCTTCACCTCTTTCCAAAAACTCTCTATGATTATTGAAAAATTCCTCCGCTTGAAGTGGGGTGTTCAATCTGTATCTTTTTGTGTCCCAAAAAATTAACACTCCTTCTGGAATCAACCATCTGAAGTTGATTCCTTTATTAAACAATTTCTTTGTTAAAAATTGATATTCTCTTTGGGCTTCTCTTATCCTTCTAGGAATTTGCTTAAGAACTACAAGTTCTTTTTCTTTATATTTCAGCGGTTGATCTCTTATTGCTCTCAGGATGTCATCTCTTACTGATCTTTTAACAAATCTTACATGAATTTCCCTAGGAACTCTGTTTTTTCTAGCATAGCTTGAGTTAACTCTAAAAGCCTGATCTATCTCTTTTTTCATTTGATCCTTTTCTGTTCCGAGCAGCTCCGCCAATAGCTCACTCATCAGCTCCAACAAATTCTCATCTTTCTCTTCTATGACATTTTGAAATCTTAAAAAATATGATGACCTTTCCATCTCCGCCACGGCGATGCTGTCTTCCAATTCTACATTTACTTGCGCCAATCTCTGATTCTCTCCTTGGAGGTATTCTAATTTCTGATCCACTTCCACCGACTTATCTTCTATTTTTTGCATCCTTTGTTGGTTATCTATAATCGCCTGTTGGAAGGCTTCCATTTTTTGATCCATTTTTGATCCATTTTAACAAGATCATTTTTTAAATCCTCAAAATTTTTGTCTGACTCTTTTTTATTTTTATCTGACTCCATTTTCATATCCATTTTCATCTCTGCGATTGCTTGTAATATCGCTTGAATATCTTTAGACTGGGGTTCCACCTTTTCTTGTTGTAAAAATGTAGTAATTGATTTTTGGGGGACAGGGCTCGCCGATGATGAAGCAGGAGCAGAAATTGCCTTTTTAGTCCCCTTCCCCAAATTTGAAGTCGCCATCTTTGGGTTATTCTGCTATTTTATGATCCACCAGATGGCCCAATGGCCAATTGTAATTGTAATCCACCAGAGGGCCCGATGGCTAATTGTAATCCCTTATCCTCCTATTGTTAGGAGAGGAAGCCAAACATACTTCAAAAAAAAGAAAAGGAGAAAAAAAAATAGTTCCAAAGCAAAAAAAGAAAAAGAAAAAAAAGATGCAGGATAACAGGAAGCCCCCCTAATCTTAAAAAAAAAAGAAATAAAAAATTTATCCAAAGGCAAAACCCAAAAAACCCAAAAAACCAAAGCAAAATAAAAATAAAAAGTAGAAAGGCAATCCCAAATTGATAAAAATAATGAAGAAGGAGAACCAAAAAAAAAATCCAACACACAAAAAAAACCCTAGAATTAAAAATAACACAACAAAATCCTAACCCAAAAAAAGAAAAAAAAAGGTGTGGTAAAATTTGACCAATTTATAATCCAACTGGTCCCATTCTTGATATTTAATTCTTCTTAAAATACAAGTTATACAGCCATAGACCAAAAGGGAAAGAGAAAGTAAAAAAAAACAGAGTCTCTTTAGATAACTTGTGGCAAGAGATAAGAATGTCTGGGCATTCAGTCAAAACTTTCTGTAAACAAACCACAGCTGCCGAGAACAAAGGGGGGAAAAAACTAGCAACAAATAACTTTCCCAGGCTTTGGCCAGGGAAGAAAAAAATAAAAAAGACAAAATAGAGAGTTATTCAGAATAAATGAAAAAAGAATACTAAAAAAAAAGCAAGATTAAAACAAGAATGGCTTTCCCGATGAAAATATTACTTTTCTTTTAAAAAGCAAATATATTTCCTCGACTTTAGACTTTTAAAGAGTTTAAGGTAAATCAAATTTTGTTCTTCTTTTTATTGTAGTAGCTTAAACCGCCGCTTGTACGGGAGAGGGGGGGAAGGAAAAAAAAAACCCTCCTTCCTCCCTTCAGGCTTCCTGGTTTGATTGAAGACAGACTTTTGAAAAGGCATTTAAGATCAAAGTCTACATTGCCAAATTAAAGGAAGCAAAGTCTCACCCAGACCGGCTGCTTGCTGTCAAACTCCGCTGTTTCTTCGTCTCCGCAAAACAGCTGTTAATGGCTGAACGCATAAATGCGGTCAGCCTTTCTTCTGTCAGTTCCAGGGGCTGCTTTGAGTTCTGCGAGCCGGCTACCACCGGCCTGTGTTCCTCAAAGATTCACCCTTCAGTGGCCACCTCTCCGGGGTGGCATTTGGCCCAAAAGGACCCACCAACAGACGAATATCGGACCTAAGGGGTGGACGATCGCCTCCCTAGGTCTGGCTTCAGCAGGTCCCGGAAATCAACTCCTCGTAACTATCTCATTTCTTACCCTGTCCTTCACTAGCTACATGACAGTTTTAATTATTAATTTGTTGATTTAATTTCATTAAATCTTCGTTTACTTCCTCTGATTTTAAATAATTTTAATTGCCAAATGGATGCTAAGAAAGCCTACAAGCCCCATAATATATGTAATGAAAAATTAAATTACATAAACCTAAGAAACAATTTTAATATTACGTCCTAACTTTTATCATTAGATATTCCTTAGTGTTCAGATCTGGCCTCAGGATGATAATGTAACACTTGGGGGAAGAAGATGCAGCCCAAAAGCCCAGCACTGGAGGCCAAGATGGAGAAGACCTAAACAGCCACCATGTGTTTCCCCTTTGTGTCTCAGATTGGAGGGCAGGAAGTTTTACAGATGGAAGTGCTGCATGATTGCAGGTCCCTCACTTCCCCTCCATTCTCTGCTGACTTCTAGCCAGAGGCCAAAAGACTTTAAGCAGGTCTCCCACATCTCTTTGGAAGTAGGATCAGGCATGCAGATTAAGGGGTGAAGGTCAGAAGGGGTTTTTTTTCAAAATCTTAGTTTGCATTCAGACTACCCCAACAATGTCAAATCAAAAGGATTTCCAATATGACCACCTCTCTTCCCATGAAAGTCCTCTCATGTATTTGTCAATTTCCCAGTGCACGGAATAACCATTGAGTTTTACTATTTCCATTGCCCATTATATGTAACCACACCTGGTCCACACCAGTGTTTCATTAATCAGCAGGAATCCCTTGTGGATCCTCCTGCAAGATTCCTTAAGTTTGCAAATTTCCCATTTGCCTTCCTCCAAGAGATTCTGACATTTCTTGTTCACATTTGCTTATGTGTATGATCTTTGTCCAAGTGTGGAATTTGGAGGGTATTTCTGGCTGCCCTTCCCCTTCCCTTCCCTGCATTGATTATTGTAGTCCTTGGATTCATGTCTCAGGGTGCTTCTCTTCCAATGGAGGAGGAACAGCTATTTATGATTCCTTTCAATTTCATACACTGCCTTTCTTTCACAGCCTCTGGCGGCAGGAGTAAAGGCAGTAGATCAACTCACAGACTTGGTCCACAGCAGAAAATTCATACATTAAGAAATAGGAAAAAGGCAGTTTGAACAGAGCCTCGGGGTCAGTCTTTGCTTGACACAGAAAGGTTACTCTTATCCCTCCTAAGCCAAATTCCACCTTGCTTTCTGGACACCTCCAGTCATTTCTCAGATAGGATGTGATCATGAGACCATAAATGATCCACAAACCTCACCAGAAAAATGGATTTTTACACACAAGTTGCCTTACACAGCCTCCTAAATGGTGCCATTATTTGGAAGAGGACATGTGATCAATCTCCAACCTAAAGGACACCCCACCTATTGTCCCTGGGAGTAGCAGGAAGATTGTGAATCTCATGGCTGACACCAGTTTCTGTAGAAACAAATACAGGACCCAAAAAACCCCAATAATCAAGGCTCACTGCAGTTATTCTTTATTCAGTAGACACTGGAGGAATTTCCCTCCAGAAAATAGTGGGAGGAAACCCTGTAGACAAAAGGATTCACTCAATATTGATACATTTCAGGGAAGGAAGACAAAATGATAATAATAGATATGCATATTTAATATAAGTTATAAGCATGAATATTCATTATTAGTAAGCATCAAGTTATTTTCCCACCCATCTACTGTTACTATCCTCAAGAAAGAGTTATAGTCTAAATAAAAAGAAACATATCAGTTGCATTTGGCATAGCAGTTTTGGTAAAATGTACTGAGAAAAAGGATGTCAAGGTTGCCACATGCAATCCTTCTGTAGTATTTCCAGCTTGTCAATACTGTCCCACTACTCCAAGGATTAACTTTCCTCACAATCTTATCTGCCAGTTGCCCTTTAGTGATCTGAAGAAGAAAAAAATTGGCCTAGTCTCCATGGAAAACAGCTTGGACCATTTTCTAGGTTTGGCCTCTTGGAACATGTTGAGAGTTGACATTCCCCTGTCTCTAGATTTCTACATTTCTTCTGATTGTGAGCTGTTCCTTTTTATTCAGGTCTGGCCTCAGAATGATTATGTAACACTTGGGGATGAAGATGCAGCCCAGAAGACCAGCACTGGAGGCCAAGATGGAGAAGACCTGAACAGCCACCATGTATTTCCCTTTGGTGCTCAGGTAGGTGGGCACAAAAGTCACCCAGACACTGCAGAAGACCATCATGCTGAAGGTGATCAGCTTGGCTTCATTGAAGGCCCCAGGGAGATTCCTGCCTAGGAAGGCCACCGTGAAGCAAATGGCAGCTAAGAAGCCCATGTAGCTAAGAGTGATGTAGAACATGACAACAGAGCCTTCGTTGCACTGCAGAATGATCACTCCAGGCTGAGAGTGGAAGTCAGAGTCAGGAAATGGGAGAGACACTCCCAGCCAAATGGAACAAATGATAATTTGCACAGCAGAACAAGAAAGGATGATGGAATTGGCCAAGCTCCTCCCCAACCATCTCTTCACTCGGTTTCCTGGTTTTGTGGCCAAGAAAGCCAGCACCACTGTGATTGTTTTGGCCAAGAGAGAAGAAATGGCAATGGAGAAGATGATGCTGAAAATTGTTTGTTGGAGAAGGCAGGTGGCTTTCCTTGGTTGACCAATGAAGAAAAGAGAAGACAAGAAGCAGAGCAGGAGGGAGATCAGAAGGATGTAAGAGAGGTCCCGGTTGTTGGCTTTGACAATGGGACTTTCTCGGTATTTAATTACTATGATTAACACAAACATTGTACTTAGGAACAAGAGGAGGATAAAAGACAACAGGATGATCCCCAGATTTTCTTCATAAGACAGGAAGGATATAACTTTGGGGATACATTGGATACGATCCTTATTTGGATATTTGTCATCCGGACACTTGGTGCATATTTCTGTATCTGTACAACACCAAAAGAAGCATTTCTTTAATATTCTATCATTTCATTTTTCAAGAAATAACTTCTTTGGAAAGCAATTGATACTAGGAGGATTTTCTAAGATGTATCTGTTAACGACTCCACAGAAACATTGTGGGTTGTTTTTTTAAAAAAAAAGCAAAATAGCAAAAAAACTGGTAACACTCATGTAAGGAGGTGCACCCATAACTGTACACGTCACCTCACTGTGGACCAGCAATTCTTCCTAGTGATGCTGAAGGGGAGACCTATATAGAATAAATTGCAAATTCTTCTAGAGGGTGGACCTAAGATAATTCCTCAGACTTCAAAGAATTCAGATATTCATAAAAAGATAAAGGTGGAAAGAGATCCAAAATAAAAAGCAGAAGAGATATTTTCTTTGGCTGTAGTAAAACATGCCCCAAATGTCATACACTCCCATCTCTATCCAGCCCCTCCTTCAAGGTCTTTTGGCTATTCCTCCTTTTAGGTAAAAAATTGTGCAGTTTCAAAAGAACCAAATAACACTTGACCTTTAACACATCCTTTGACACTGACTTCCATAAAAATGCTCTAGAGGAATCCCACAAAACTGCTCTTTTCTTTGGTGTCACCCACCTTCCTCAGTGGAGATGGTCCCCTCTGGACAAGGAACACAGTCATAGCAGCACACTGGCTCTCCTTCTCGAGCCCGCTTGACAAATCCAGGATGACAATTTTCCACACATTTGGACTGAGGCAGAGGCTAAGGAGAAAAAAAAGAAAATGCATCTGGATTAAACATCCATGAAAAATGGAGATACATATGAAGTTCAGCTGAGTCCTCTCTCTGGGCTTCACTTGAAGAAATATGAATTCTCTAACTAGTTCCAAATGATTGCAGCAGATACAATAAAGATTCATATAGTTCCTGCCTTTCACTTCTGGCAATAAAGGACTTTTCTACTTAATAAAGTGTGGAAGGAAGGAACTGAGAAATGATTTTAGAATTAAATAGCAACTAGTTGGTTCCTCTTTATGGCTGCATTAAGATGCATTCTTCCATTCTTCATATATCCATGATTATAAAGTATGATGAATTTATATTAAATTTTAGAAAAAAGATATTATTATAATACATTTTTATTCTATTAGATTTGTTAAAATACAACAAATCTCTAATGAAGAAAGACATTTCTGACTACTTGAATTTGGAAAGGTTTCTTCTGGAGTGTATAAAACATTGCAAAGCCAATCCCCTTTGACAGTAGTTCAAAACTATCCTCCAATTAAGGTATAAAGGAAAAATTCCTTACCGATTAGGGCTGTTAACCTTAAAGAAAATGATTTTTCTTTCTTTATACATTTATTTCTTTATTTGATTTGGCTTCCATGCTGGTGAACTAAGACTAAAACTGACTGCTCAGGATTGTGTGGTAGATAGATAGGTGATGTTGTATCCCTCCCCCAACTTTTTTCAATGTTAACATAGATGATCTCTTTGACCCTTCTTTCAAACCAGTAGTCTTTGCTCTCTTCAAAAGAGGATCCTTTGTCTTTCAGATCTGCATCTTATTTCCCACATGGACCAACAAGACGTCCAACCAGTTATGATTATATTCATCTCATTCAGTCCAAACCTTAGTGCAGACACTGGTTAAAAAAACCAGTGGCTATTCACAACACAAATGCCAGCAATTGAGGGTTTCTTACCATTTTGAAGGAGATTCTAAATTATAGAAGAGATACAAAAAGAACCATGATATGTTTCCTAAAGAATAATGACACATCTGATGTTGAACATGGCTGAATCAGTTTAAAAGACTATTCCATATCATAGTATCTGAGGGACACCTTTGTGAATACTACTGATGCACTCCCCCCCCTCCAAGCAGTCTAAGAAAAGTGAATGTTTTCTCCTGCATACTTCCAGTGAAGACCATTCACCAGGGTGGTTAGAATTAACTCACTTGAAATGGGTCCTAATTTTTAGAAAAAAGAGAGAACAGCGCAACATTTTACCTACCCTGTTGCGCAACTTTAGCAATGAAAAAGCCCTTTCATTTATAATAAGTCTCTGTCTTTCAATACTTCCCAATTTCCTTTTGATCAATCTCATACTGGACGAAACCACCAAGCACTGGATGTCCATATCTGCGGTTATTTCTCCATTTTGGTCCAGGTGGAGCTTCCAATGGGAAAGATTGTAGAACTCATTCTTCTCCAGAAATCGATGGAACTAGAATGGAAACATCCAGGGATTTTAAAAGTAGGAACCTTTGTTTCTGACACCACCAGATTTTTTCATGTATGAATCTTAGTTATCACTAAGTTCATAAGTGAACAAAAATGGTTCATTCAGAAGATACAATGATGCCCATTAAGAAAAACCATTCAGAAAATACTAAACAGTGAAGCAATCTTTGAAAGGGCTGAGCTTGACTTCCGGATCCGGTGGCAGCGCCTGCAGACGTGCAGAGAATTCGTTCTCTTGGCCGTCCGGTTTCCCCCCGCCGGTAGACCCTGGACAGGGTCTAAAGTCGCCCTGTAGGGGCGACCACCGTAGAGGAGGGCACTCGTTGATCTTGGAGGGAGCGGCGGCTCCCTCTGAGGTCCGAGAAAATCACCTTTGGGCCGACGGGGAAAAGATCGGCCAGTAACATGGCCAATCACTCAGCTGCTCCAGCCGAAAGTCACAGCAACATCTAAGCACAAAGAACCACCGTGGAAGATCCGGGTGAGAACTTTCCTTCCCTCTTGTTACCTTCCTTACTTCCCTATGAAAAGCTTTTAGAAACTACTCCCCTCCTTAAAAAAGCAGCGTTTGAACACTTGGGGGAAAAAAGTGACTTTGCTATTGTGTATTTGAGCTGTTGGAATCCGGGGGATCCTGGAAAAAAAAAAAGAGAAGAAAAAAGCCTTACTGTGACTTTTCCTCTTTGTTTGCTTGTTTTAAATTTAAGTGGAAATTCCAGGTGTGGTCTTATAAAGTAGTACTAATACTTCGCATGATCTTGATGCTATGCCTCTGTTTATACAACCCAGGATTGTATTAGCTTTTTTGGCTGCTGCTGCACACTGTTGGCTCATAGTCAAGTGATTGTCCACTAGGACTCCAAGATCCCTCTCACAGTTGCTGTTTTTGAGCCATGTTATGTGCTCCTCTTTACACTTTTTATACTTGTCCTTTTTAACTTTCATTTTATCAGAGTTCTTTGCACAGCCATGCTGGGTTTTATTCCAGATCTTTTATTTTTCTTCTTCATTGGTATTGTGCTAGACTGGCCTTTTATAAAAGGCCTTGAATGCATTTGAGTCAATATAAAAGGGGGGGAAATGACATTGCCATAGGTGTATACTATAGGCCACCCAACCAAACAGAGGTAATAGATGAACTTTTTGCTAGTCAGTTAACTAAGGTATGTAAGAAGCACATCACAATACTAATGGGGGACTTTAATTATCTGCACTAAGTGGAAGATCAAACAGATTCCTGACAAACCTAGCAGACAACATTGTCTCCCAAAAAGTAGAGAAGGGAACTAGGGGATTAGCCATATTGGACCTAATTCTCACTAACAGAGATGAAATGATAGAAGGTGTTGAAGCCACAGGAACTTTGAGGGGGAGTGATCATGCAATATTGGAATTCAACATTATGCAAGCACAAGTAATAGAACACAGTCAAACTAGAGCCTTGGACTTTAAGAGAATTAATTTCAACAAACTTAGAGAGAGCTTGGTAAGGATTCCATGGATGAAAATATTCAAGGGGGGAGGAAACTCAAGAAGCTTGGGAAATTTTGAAAAGTATGATTATAAAAGCCAATACCAATGAAGAAAAAAAAATAACAGCTCTCAAAAGAAACCAGCATGGCTGTATAAAGAACTCTCTGATAAATTGAAAGACAAAAAGGACAAGTATAAAAAGTGGAAAGAGAGACACATAACTAAGGTGTCATGGTTCGGACAGATTAAACCCTTCAAAAGAACTTCAAGGCATTGTTTTCTTTTATTCTTTTATCTTTTATCTTTCTTTTATTCTTTTATCTTTTATTCGGGAAACAAAGTATCGGCACTACATAGTTGAACCCAAAAACTAAATTCCCCTCCCCTGGATACAAAGTAACAAAGTACAATTCCCACCCCCAATAAACAGCCATAAATCCCATTCCCCAATTAGCTTGAAGCGCGGGCTTTCTCCCCAGCTCGTCAAATGTTATCAGCTCTGGACCTAGTTTGTCCTTGGATTCCCACGGCAGAGTTATTATTATTACGGCTAACTGAACTCTCATCCCAATCCCCTCTCCCAGCACCAACTGATTCTAAAAGCATAGAGAAAATGGCTGCATTTTCATCTGTTGTCAAAGCAAGAACATCCAATGTTAGCAGCGTTGACATAAAGCAGAATATCAGCAAATAGCCCGAGCCTGCAAAGATAAAGTGAGGAAAGCTAAGGCTCAAAATGAACTAAGGCTTGCAAAAAAAAGTCAAAAAAAACAAAAAAAACATCTTTCAACATGTAAAAAATACTCCAACCTAGAAGCAATGGATGGAAACTAATCAAAGAGAGAAGCAACCTAGAACTAAGGAGAAACTTCCTGACAGTTAGAACAATTAACCAGTGGAACAACCTGCCTCCAGAAGCTGTGAATGCTCCAACACTGGAAGTTTTTAAGAAGAGACTGGACTGTCATTTCTCTGAAATGGTATAGGGTTTCCTGCCTGAGCAGGGGGTTGGACTAGATGACCTCCAAGGTACCTTCCAACTTTATTATTATTGTTGTTGTTGTTGTTGTTGTTGTTGTTATCTGAGAAGTCATCTGTCAGAGAAGCATGAGAAACAGGTGGGATCTCTTTTAATCTGTCAACCACCTCAGCATGATATACCCCCCAGGAGGGCCCCAAGCCACCTGGCAAAACCAGTCCTCAGGCCCTAAGGGAAGGTCAGAAGGGTGGATGCGGATCTTACTTCAGGGGAAAGGAAGTTTCAAAGGACAGCATCCATCATAGAAAATGCTCTTTTCCTGGACTCTGCCAGCCAAAATTCCTTGACCGATGGGGCCCACAGGAACCTCTTTCAAGTAGGAGTTTCAAGTCCAGGAGAATCCCAAAGTTGCGGACCAGGTCTTTCAGGGGGAGGGCAACACTATTCAGAACTAAAGACATTAAATTACCAGATTGTGAAGATCCATGGAGCTAAAGCCATTCGGTCTTGCCAGGGTTCAGTCAAAACCTCGTCTCCCATCCCCACAACTTTATTCCCTGAGTGATTAGATTGACCAAGCTGTTGGCCTTTTATATCAAAAAGAGGTTGAGAAGATTCCTCTCCCTCTCCCTTAAGAGTTTCATAGATCCCAGTAGGGAGTCCATACCTGCCATGGCAGCAGCCTCAGAGCCTCCAACCTCTCTTCGCCCTTCTTGCTTCTCCTCCTAGATCTGGAAGAATACGCAGCTTTCAAGGCATAGGCCAGAGTCTTAATAACACTGTGCAAATGGAGGTGAAATGGGATCCATATACTCCTGCTTTCCTTTCCAGGCTCCAGTGGTGCCTTCTGGGTGCATCTTTTCCGACCTTTGACAGAAAAAATGTGCTTTGAAAAAGAACAATGAAAATACCGATCTTTCATTTGTACAAAGAGTTTGGTTTCAAAAGGATCATCTTTTGGCCTCTTTTTTTCCTGAAAAGCAAAGCTCGAAATACTATGGACATATTTGCAAAGGCTCTCCCATCCCAATACCAAATGTTCGATGCTTTCTAGTATCCAGACTTTCCCTTCAATGGATCCTGGAACACTTTCAAATGTTAACTGCAAAGTCTGAATTCTGTCCCAAAGGTTAAGGGTTTCTATATAGTTCACAAAGACATTGACTTGTTTCCACTTAGAGATGGCATCCATGAGTGGTGCTGTATGTCCAGTCGCTGAGAATTGTTGTGATATAACAACACAAATTCCATTCCTGACCAGCATAGAAGTAAAAGTCCTCATGAAATTCTCTCCCTCCTCTGTGTCTGAAGTAAAGAGCCCAATCAAGATCCATCTGAAATGGAGGAGCAGCTGGACAATTGCTGAATACGTGATCCCTTTTTTGGGGAGGATCCGGTGGAAAAAAGGGAATTGACTTTTATCATTGAGAGCCTCAGAAACAATTGCATCACTGATCTGCAAAAGCAAAGAAGAATTGCTATGCTACGTTTGGGGTCAGATCAGGTCCAAAATACTAGATTTTAATAAATCGAAGTTGCTAGACTCATGAACATATTAGAATAATATATATTGTTAATTACTCAAACTATATCAAGACATACCATACAAAATACAGAACATTAACAAGGCTTTACATAAAAATAAAAAAACAAGCCAAGAGGAAAAAAAGAATAAAAAATGAAATCATATTTCTGTACCACATTAGCAGTAAAAGGAAACCAGGCCACCAAAGAACACAGCAGCTGGACACCCTCAAAGCTGACACCAGCCAAAGCATAGAACAGCTCAAAGAATTAGTGGAAGATCAGAAGATGTAGAGAGATCTGTCCCATAGAATCACCAAGAAATGGACACAACTGAATGGATAACATCACCAACAATGTCATTGACCCACATATGCAGATCTCACCTGAATTGTTTTGTTCAAATAAATGCCTCTATTATATGTTATTTTTGAATTCTGACCATACAGGAAATGGGGGTTTTATTTTAATGTAAGGATCCCAATATGACATTGGTCTGTTATACAGTCCAGGATACTTACTGTATCTCTCTCTTCCTGATAAATTGGAGAATGAAGAAGAATGTTATTTATTCTGTCTCTGGAGCTCTGCAAATATAAGCATGTTCTGCAAAAGGGATTTGATTAAATCTTCCCTAACTAACCATTGGGTCCAATTCCTCAAATCTTGTTTGAGTAAATACTATGCTAACATATTTTTGCACTGAAATTCTTGGCAATTTAGAAGGTCCATTTGTAGTGCCTCATCCCTTTCAATGTGCCAACCTTAATGAGGATGGCCATACCCTTCTCAGCTTTGATATCCAGAATTCTTTCTGCAGCAATCTTTTTAGCTCGTTTTCTGGTTATGCAAAAGATCTTGATGCAATTTGTCAGTTGTACAATCCAAGATGTGTTCAATTAAAATTTTGTTTGTTCTAAAAGAATGAAGTTTTGGATACTCTCATTTTCCATAGCTTTAATTTTAGGCTACTAAATATTTTTCCTGATTTTAGAAAAAGAAAAAAAGTGCATAAATTCAGAAATCAGCTCTCAGGCAGCAGCTGAAGTTCCTTTTATCTGTCTATAAGATCCTTTTATGATGCTGTGATTTTGTTTGTTCTAGTAATAATATATTTTAGGTACTAAATATCAGCTCTGCATAAGAGCATTTCAGGAACTTTGGGATTATAGACTGTAATATATTGGGATAAGGAAGCTGGAATTTTTTAATTTTATGCAGTAAATTTCCATACTCTTGTTCTAAATCAGCACTTTTGATGAAGAGGGAGCTTAGATCCAGTCTCAGAGAAAACTAGCCCTATATAAAAGAAAAATTCTTTTAATTCACTCCATTGGCTCATCATCAAACAGCCATCTATGGCTATGATGTCATTTCCAAAGACAATAAATTTAAAACAATAAAATTGTTGAAATGCAGGGTCCTTGGTACTTTCTGAGCTTAATTGTTTTCTTGCAGACATTTCATTACCATAATAGGTAATTTCATCAGTGCTAGTAGTGAGTGATGTTTGCTAACATTTTTTTATTCTGGGGGCTTGCCCAGTCAGTGTGGGTGGAAGTGGTCTTGATGGTTCCTTCATTGCATATCATTTAGACAAGAACAAACACACTGCAGCAACACTGAACATCACAAAAAGGAAACAGATCATCTATACACCAATTTCCAACAAAGTAGATATCCACGCAACTTTATCAAAAAGTGCCTAACCACCCAACCTAATGTAGCCCAACTAACACAAGCTGTGAAAAAGATAAGACTGCCATACATCAAAAACATCTCAGAAACCACCAACAAACTATTACAACCATATGGTATCACTGTAGCACACAAATCAAGTAAAGTCCTCCAAAATATCTTGAGTAAACCAAAAGATCCAGCAGCCCCAGGAAAAAAAAACAGGAGTCCTGTACAACATAGAATGTAAGGACTGCAATAGACACTACATAGGGAAAATAGGCAGAAGACAGACAGAGCACATCAATGAACACCAACTAGCAGTCAGAAGATACTTTGATTGGACACAGAGCCCTTCCTCACCTTCACAAGTGTGCAGCAGAAGCCCGCAAAAGCAAGGGGGATTTTGTATGCTTTTTGCCCCGTTCCCACAGTGTATCCCAATCCATAGCTGTTCTGTTCTTGCAAAGAAGACATCGAGACGAGGCTGGTTCACAACAAGGATCTCTTTATTGAACACAGTCACAGAACAGAAACAAGAACACAATGTCCATTGGCCTTTTATATTCCCCTGCAAGGGGATGCACATCCAATCATTGCAGGACATTCTCCCACCTTGCGCATGTGCGCAAGGCCGGAGACAGCCTGTCTGGGTCCCGGGCAGACACGTGGTCTGTCCGGGTCTCTGCAGCCTTCCTGTAGCCTTCCTGAGCCTTGCTGAATGACTCAGCAAAGCCCAGGACATAACACCCCTCCCCCCTTGGATTAAACAATTAATAAGCATATTGTTTAACACTGTACACACAACACAGCATGGCAGGCCGGTAGGCACGTTATACAGTCAACCTTTACTCCTTGCAACCAATTACCTTCAGGTCCCTGTTAAGTCCATGGACTTTCACTATTTGACAATATTATCACCGCAGCACTACAATTGTTTTTTTCTTCCCTCAGCTGGTGAGGACTAATAAATCTCCTGTATAGTAAACAGGGACCTTACATATTCCTTTAAATACTTAGGAGGACCCTTAACCCGCTCTGATCTCCGTGGAGCCATATTAGGTGCAGGTGTAGTTGTAGATGTAGGATTAGGAATAGGTGCCTGGAGTGCCCGCTCCCGGTTTGCGCAAAACAAACCAGGACTTTGTTACCCAGAAAACTCAGGGGTTCCCCCTGACTGCTGACTGGCTGGATCCACCAAACCCAAACCAGAGTTCCTTGGTGGGGTTGAGTTCCCCGAGTCCCTTGGTGGGGTGGAGTTCCCCAAAATTCCATTGGACTCCTCTTGGGAGCACTGTCCCTCGAGCCCAAGGCCAGCAGCAGGAGTACCCTGAGTAGCTGATTTACGGTCATTTGCCCCTAACCAGGGACCTCTGCCAGAGTCAGGAGCCGCCTCCATGGCAAGACCCCCGGAGTCCATGCCAGAGGAGCCGCCTCCATGGCAAGACCCCCACCTGGAACATGTGTAGAAACATTTGGATAAGCGCCCTCGTGGAGAGACTATGGTCCACAATCATAATTGGGGTCCCCCTCCCCCCCGAGAGCAGAGCCCAGAGTGGAAACATGGCCAGGAAGCCTCCAGCGCAATTGGTCAATGTGGCATCTAAGCACACGACCATCCTCCAAGGCCACTTCGTAGGACAGTGGCCCAGAGACCTTGCATACCACAGCAGTCACCCAAAGATGTCCATGCCCATAGTTTCTGGCCCATACCGGATCACCCACTTGGAGTCTCCTAGGTGCCCACGGTTGTGACACCTGTGAAGGCACCCGGTCTGGGTGCAACCTGTCCAGTTTCGTGATGAGTCTGCGATCCCAGCGTAGTTCAGCTGGGCTCTTTCCTGTAGCAGTGCAAGGTGTGGTGCGGTGTGCAAGGAGAAAATTGGCTAACCTGTGATGCCAAGGTCCTTGAGTGATTCTCTTTAATGCCTCCTTGGTGGTACGCACCATGCGTTCAGCCTGACCGTTGGTGGCAGGGTGAAAAGGAGCAGACGTGGCATGCCGGATCATGTTGGCGTGAAGAAATGCCTTAAACTCAGAAGAGGTAAATTGGGGACCATTGTCTGAGACAAGGACATCAGGAAGACCATGGGAAGCGAAGATTCCTCTTAGCACCTGGATGGTCCTGGCAGTAGTAGTGGAAGATATAGGAACAACCTCTAGCCACTTGGAATGGCTATCCACGAGGAGAAGGAAGAATTGCCCCTGAAAGGGCCCAGCATAGTCAATGTGTACGCGTGACCATGGAGTGATTGTCTCCTCCCACCTATGTACAGGGGCCTGGGGCATCTCAGGCCGTGACTGTTGGCACACTTGGCACCCCTGAACCTGGGCCTCGATGTCCTTATCAAGTCCAGGCCACCAAAGATGGCTACATGCAAGCGCCTTCATCCTCACAATTCCCGGATGTCCCTCATGCAGAGAGAGCAAGACTCTAGTCCTCAATGAGGCCGGGATGACTACCCTGCTACCCCACAGGATACACCCTTTGAACATGGAAAACTCATGTTTCCTATGCCAGAAACTTTGGAAATCTGTACCAGGATACGTGTCAGGCCATCCTGACAACACCCATGTCAGCACGCGTGTAAGCGTGTGATCAGTGGCAGTTTCAGCAGCCACATCCCTAGCATTGAGGGGAGATTCAGGCAATTCCTGAAGGGAAAGAATGTGTACAGCAGGAGCAGGGTCTGCCTCTTTTTGTTTTAGAGGTAACCTACTAAGGCCAAGACAAAATGTGATCCACTGGAGAAGGAAATGGCAACCCACTCCAGTATCTTTGCCATGAAAACCCCATGGACAGTACTAAAAGGCAAAAAGATATGACGCTGGAAGATGAGCCCCTCAGGTCGGAAGGTGTCCAATATGCTACTGGGGAAGAGCAGAGGGCTAGTACTAGTAGCGCCAGAAAGAGTGAAGCGACTGGGCCAAAGCCGAAAGGACGCTCAGCTGTGGATGCATCTGGTGGTGAAAGGAAAGTCCGATGCTGTAAAGATTTTTTCTCCATAGGAACCTGGAACGTAAGATCCATGAATCAAGGCAAACTGGACGTGGTCAAACAAGAGATGACAAGACTGAACATCGACATCTTAGGAATCAGCGAACTAAAATGGACAGGAATGGGTGAATTTAATTCAGAGGACCATCAGGTATACTACTGCGGGCAAGAATCCCTCAGAAGAAATGGAGTAGCCTTCATAGTCAATAAAAGAGTAGGAAAAGCAATACTGGGATACAATCCCCAAAATGACAGAATGATCTCAGTGCGAATCCAAGGCAAACCATTCAATATCACAGTAGTCCAAGTCTATGCCCCAACCACTGGTGCTGAAGAGGATGAAATTGACCGGTTCTATGAAGCCCTACCTTATAGAATCAACACCAAAAAATGATGTCCTTATCATCATGGGGGATTGGAATGCTAAAGTAGGAAGCCAAAAGATAAACGGAATAACAGGCAAGTTTGGTCTTGGAGTACAAAATGAAGCAGGGCACAGGCTGATAGAATTTTGTCAAGAGAATACGATGGTCATAGCAAACACTCTTTTCCAACAACCCAAGAGACGTCTCTACACATGGACATCACCATTACGGTCAACAAAGAATCAGATTGACTATGTTGCTCTGAGCCAAAGATGGAGAAGCTCTATAACATTCAGTAAAAAACAAGACCAGGAGCTGACTTGTGGCTCAGATCATGATCTTCTTGTTCCATTTTAGGCTTAAATTGAAGAAGTAGGGAAAACCTAGGCCACTCAAGTATTAACTAAATCATATCCCTTATGAATATACGTAGAGGTGACAAGTAGATTTAAGGAATTAGATCTGATAGACCAGAGTGCCTGAAGAACTAGGAGATGGAGGTTCGCAACATTGTACAAGAGGTAGCACTAAACCATTCCCAAAGAAGAAGAAATGCAAAGAAGCAAAATGGCTGTCTGAGGAAGCTTTGCAAATAGCTGGGAAATATGAAGCGAAAGGCAGGGGAAAGAAAAGATACACCCAATTGAATGCAGAATTCCAGAGAATAGCTAGAAGAGATAAGAATGCCTTCTTAAATGAACAGTGCAAAGAAATAGAAGAGAACAATAGAATAGGGAGAACCAGAGATCTCTTCAAGAAAATTGGAGATATGAAAGGAACGTTTCATGCAAAGATGGGCATGATAAAGGACCAAAATGGCAGGGACCTAACAGAGGCAGAAGAGATTAAGAAGAGGTGGCAAAATTACACAGAAGAACTATACAAGAACGAGCTTAGCATCCCTGATAACCACGATGGGGTGGTCACTGACCTCGAGCCAGACATCCTAGAATGTGAAGTGAAATGGGCCTTAGGAAAGCCGAGCAACAACAAAGCTAGTGGAGGTGATAGTATTCCAGCTGAGCTATACAAAATCTTAAAAGATGATGCAATAAAAGTGCTACACTCAATTTGCCAGCAAATTTGGAAAACTCAACAGTGGCCACAGGATTGGAAAAGGTCAGTTTACATTCCAATTCCAAAGAAAGGCAATGCCAAAGAATGTTCAAACTATCGCACCATTGCACTCATTTCACATGCAAGTAAAGTTATGCTTAAAATCCTACAAGCTAGACTCCAGCAGTATGCGGATCGAGAACTTCCAGAAGTACAGGCAGGATTTCGAAGAGGCAGAGGAACTAGAGATCAAATTGCCAACATACACTGGATCATGGAGAAAGCTAGGGAGTTCCAGAAAAACATCTACTTCTGCTTCATTGACTATGCTAAAGCCTTTGATTGTGTGGATCACAACAAATTGTGGCAAGTTCTTAAAGAGATGGGAGTACCAGACCATCTTATTTGTCTCTTGAGAAACCTATATGCGGGTCAAGAAGCAACAGTGAGAACTGAACACGGAACCACTGATTGGTTCAAAATTGGGAAAGGAGTCCGGCAAGGCTGTATTCTGTCGCCCTGCCTATTTAACTTATATGCAGAGCACATCATGAGAAAGGCAGGGCTAGATGAATCAAAAGTTGAATTAAGATTGCCGGGAGAAATATCAACAACCTAAGATATGCAGATGATACCACTCTAATGGCAGAAAGTGAAGAGGAACTAAAGAGCCTCTTGATGCGGGTGAAGAAGGAGAGTGCAAACGTTGGCTTGAAACTCAACATTAAGAAAACCAAAATCATGGCATCCGGCCCTCTCAATTCCTGGCAAATAGATGGGGAAGAAATGGAGGTAGTGACAGATTTTATCTTCCTGGGCTCTAAGATCACCACAGATGGGGACTGCAGCCAAGAAATTAAAAGACGCTTGCTCCTGGGAAGGAAAGCTATGGCAAATTTAGACAGCATGCTAAAAAGCAGAGACATCACCCTGCCAACAAAAGTACGTATAGTCAAGGCCATGGTTTTCCCAGTTGCAATGTATGGCTGTGAAAGTTGGACCATAAGAAAGGCTGAACGCAAAAGAATTGAGGCCTTTGAACTATGGTGCTGGAGAAGGCTCCTGCGAGTCCCTTGGACTGCAAGGCGATCAAATCGGTCAGTCCTAGAGGAGATCAACCCTGACTGCTCCTTAGAAGGCCAGATACTGAAGTTGAAACTCAAGTACTTTGGCCACCTAATGAGAAGGAAGGACTCACTGGAGAAGAGCCTAATGCTGGGAAAGATTGAGGGCAGTAGAAGAAGGGTACGACAGAGAATGAGGTGGCTGGATGGAGTCACTGAAGCAGTAGGCGTGAGCTTAAATGGACTCCAGAAGATGGTAGAGGACAGGAAGGCCTGGAGGAACGTTGTCCATGGGGTCGCGATGGGTCGGACACGACTTCGCAACTAACAACAACAACTAAGGCCATCAGCGTGGCCCATCTCTGTCCCTGGTTTGTGAACCAGGGTGTAGTCATAAGCTGACAAGAAAATTGACCATCTCAGCATTCCGGGGGAGATGATGTGTGGTGTTTGTTTATTTGTTGTAAACAAACCCAGCAAAGGCTTGTGGTCAGTGTAGACCGTAAAATGGCGGCCATACAAGAAATCATGAAATTTCTTGATGCCTGAGACTATTGCCAAGGCTTCTCTGTCAATCTGCGCGTAATTACGCTCTGCAGATGAAAGAGTTCTGGAGTAATAGGCCACAGGGACCTGAGTCCTGTCAGTCTTGAGATGACTTAACACTGCTCCTACCCCATAAGGGGATGCATCACATGCGATGCACACAGGCAATTGCTCATTGAAATGCGCCAGTACCGCATTAGAAGATAGCAAGGCCTTGACTTCTTTGAAAGCCCTTTCATGGACCTTTGTCCATTTCCATGGAGTCTGCTTGTCCAAAAGCCGGTGTAACGGCTCAGCCACTGCAGCCTTGTGGGGGAGAAATGAATGATAAAAATTAAGTAGGCCCAGAAAAGCCTGGAGTTCAGCTTTTGACTGGGGGCTTGGGGCCAGTTGAATGGCCCGAAATTTAGGCTCTGCAGGGTGGATGCCATCAGCATCAATACGAAAACCTAGAAATTCAGTGGATGTTACACCAATCTTACATTTGTCCTGCTGTAACTTCAGCCCAGCTTGGCGGAAACGCAGCAAGACAGCTCTCAGCCTTTCAGCCAAGTTCCCAGATGACTCTCCTGCAATGAGGACATCATCGAAATAGGGGCAGACCCCAGGAATACCGCGGAGCATTCGCTCCATCACCCCTTGGAAAATGCCAGGGGCTACATTGACCCCAAACTGCAGCCTTTTTACCTTAAAAGCCCCTCTGTGAGTAACTATAGTTTGGGCCTCAGCTGTTGCCTCATCAACAGGTAACTGTTGGTAGGCCTGAGCTAAGTCAAGCTTAGCAAATACTTTTCCCCCTTTCAGTGAGGCCAGAATGTGGCTCACGACCGGCACTGGATATGCATGCTGCTGCAAGGCTTTGTTTAGAGTGCATTTATAGTCCGCACAAATTCGGACTTCACCATTGGCTTTTAATGGTGTCACTATGGGGGTTTCCTATGGACTAGAATCCACAGGTTCAAGAATGCCTTGTTGGAGCAGTTTGTCCAACTCAGCATCTATTTTACTTTTGAGGGCAAAAGGCACCCTCCTTGGTTTAACCCTGATGGGCGTGATGGCCGGATCTAACTTTAAAGCAATAGGAGGCCCCTTGTATGAGCCAAGCTCTGGGCTGAACACATCAGCAAACTCCTTACAGACTCCTGCAAGGCTGGCAGTTTGTAGATGGTTAAGCCCAGTCACTTGGATCCCAAGTGCCTTGAACCAATCGAGTCCAATAAGACTCGTGCGATCACCCCCAACTACCACCACATCTAACAACCCATCAAATTCCTTATGCTGTACTCTAAGCGTGGCCTCCCCCTTCACACTGACTCGTGAATTCTGGAAGTCAGTGAGGATGAGATTGGAGGGCCTGAGTTTGACTCGTGAGCCACTCCTGGAACATACCCTTTTAAAAGTGTCAGCAGAAATAATAGAAAGAGCGGACCCTGTGTCCAGTTCCATGGCCAGGGGAACTCCCTTCAACTTTACATCAATGTGGAGATTTTTCTTAAGGGGCCGGTGAACCCCAGTTCTGAATACCCCGCTACGGGACACGCAGAAACCCACCCTGTGTTGGCTGGGGACCTTGGTACCTTTCAGAGGCAACTCTTCGGGGACCTGTTTTTCTGGCGACCCAAGCAGGCTGATGTGATGTGGCCTTGCCTGCCACATGCCCGGCAAATAGCAGAACAAAAACGGCAATCGGCTCTCCTGTGGCGACCCCCACAGCCGAAACACCGAAGGAATGCAGGCGTCTGCCCTCTGCATTTTTGCAGTCTTCTCTCCGCCGACTGTTGAAGTTTGTCCACCTCTTCTTCCTCAGATTCTTCTCCGGAGGCATCTCTCACGACTTCCTGATGGACAGGGACTGCTGCTGGAGGGTTCTTGGTCGACCGCAAAGCCTTCACCGTGCCGCCGGCTGCTTCTTCAGCTGCAACTTCTTTCAGGGCATCTTGGAAGGAAACATTAGCTCTAACAAATAACTTTTGTTGCATCCCACGGCTTTGCAATCCGCAAACGAGTCGATCTCGGAGCCTCTCTTCCAAGTCTTGGAATGCACATGGCCTTGCAGCCTGCCTCAGAGCTGCGATGAAGTCCGCAGCTGATTCTCCCGGCCGCTGATCCTGCTGCTCGAATTGGTGCCTCCAAGCTATTACAGAAAGCTTGGGCTCAAAATGCTCGCGCAGCATTTTCTTTAAATCTGAATAAGCGATCAATTCCAGTGGTGCTGGGGCTACAAGGTTCTCAGCAATGTCAAAAGTCTCTTGCCCACAGACACACAGCAAAGTAGCAGCTTTCAATTCATCTTCTTGGATCTTGTTCACCCTGAAGTAATTCTTGACACAAGCTGCGTAAGAGCTCCAACGTTCTGGGTGCGACGTATCGAACTCGACAAGACGGCCCAGCTTGGACATCATTGTGACCGATAGCCTCTTCGACGTCTCTCGCTGCAAGGAAAGAGAAGGGGTCCCACGAAGCCAAGCCCACCTCCAGCGTCTTCGTACTGGCAGGCGGTTGCTTCTTCTGGATGCCACGCTTCTCTTCACTTCAGGCCTTCAGGTGAGTTGGCCCTAGCTTCTTTAGCTTCCTTTGTGGCGAATCCCATGTTCATCGCCAATGTTCTGTTCTTGCAAAGAAGACATCGAGATGAGGCTGGTTCACAACAAGGATCTCTTTATTGAACACAGTCACAAAACAGAAGCAAGAACACAATGGCCATTGACCTTTTATATTCCCCTGCAAGGGGATGCACATCCAATCATTGCAGGCCGTTCTCCTGCCTTGCGCATGCACGCAAGGCCAGAGACAGCCTGTCTGGGTCCCGGGCAGACACGTGGTCTGTCCGTGTCTCTGCAGCCTTCCTGCAGCCTTCCTGAGCCTTGCTGAATGACTCAGCAAGGCCCAGGACATAACAATAGCCATGACACTTATGAAGGCCTTGGTGAAAAGCAGCTCTTGAATTACATAGACAAAATATGACTGGATATATAGCTTACCCACAACCTCCCTACTAATTTTACCAGATGGATAAATATACACACGAACCTGTGGGACTTTGTAGGTGCCTACTAATGTTGACATCTGAATGGAGGTTTCCATCTTAGCTCCATCAACAAGAGCCAAAAGGTTTTCCTTCCTTCCACAGCTGTAGTTGGGAACATTGACTTGTCCAGTAGAGAGCATGTCCATCAAAGCATCTGAGGTGCCAAGAGCATTGACATAGTTGTCGTGGATGTTGTAGCCAAGTGTGAGATTGGGCAGAAACTGGGGATTCTTGTTGACCATTTGAATGGCAAACATCAGGATTAGCTGTTTAAAATAATTTGTCCTACTGCAAAAAATGTTCATGTTATTACCATCATCATCAACAAACACAATTTGTTTCTCAGTTTAATCCTCTTTGTCTCAACATGTCTACTGTGGCTTAAGACAATACAGAACTAAAGCCAAAGCCACATGATCACCACCCATCAGCAGATAGTTTTTATGAGCATTGAGAAGATGGGATGGAGATAGTCCTCCACCACAGTTAAGAATCATAAATACATCATTATTTGAAGAAGTCCTAATATTCATCTGCCCAGTAACCTGTATTCAAAATCATTCAATCATTAAAGTGGAACCACCATAAAATAAAGAGGATGTTACATAGGTGACCAGAAAATCAACTGTAAAAAGAAATCATCCTCTGATCTTTTAAGGATCAGGCATTGAATATCAATCAGTAGTTATATAAATATGGAAATGGGCTGGACAGAGGCATCTAAAACCCTTTCAGTCATTCCTTTTAACCAAACTCAGTATCCCCTTGATGAATATAGTATTAGCCTGGAATGCATAAACAATCTAGATTTTTTTCAGGTTTTATTTGCCACATGTTTGAATTCAAGTATATTCCACAAAAGAAGACAAAAGAGGAGAGCCATGAAAATCAAAATGATTCAAGAAATTAGACAAGTCCTGCAATATCAGTAGGGAGTAAGTGAAATCAAAAGAAAAGAGGTTAGAACTGCAAATGGAGGGTATGCAACTCCATCACATTGAATAACGTACGAGCGAGACTGACTAGAAGGAGCCATGTTGAAAGGCAACGTTCTAGGTGATGATGTTGTTTCAGTGGTGACTATACCAATGAAATGGTCTCCTGGACTGTAATAGTTCCATGGTTTTTCCCCATCCTGGCTCTCAAAATTCAGTGGGCATTTCATTCCAAGGTTCACAGAAGCTGCCTGAGATACCAGCAGCATCAGAAGCAGAAGATCCATAACTTATAGGATTGAATCAATTCCTTTCCTGTTTCTAAACATGAACAACAAGAAGAGTTAGAAGAATTCAAAGCACATTCATAGAGAGAGACAAACCAATATTCACCTGGAAAGGAGAGAAAGGTACATTCAAGAGCACAATCTCTGCCTATCCCTTAACTTGTGCCACACAGAGTGTGACCTGTGGCATTTATCCTTTTCTGATGCAAGATCCCTTTCATCTTTCTTCAATCCAATTTTACATCAAAGGCAAGAAGTTGCAGAAAAGGTCTTAAAGACTATAATTATGAAAATTAGAGTGAGAAGAAACTTCTCCTCTTGGGATCCTGAACTTCTTCCATGGTTCCAAGTGTAAAGGGACAGCTGCAGAATCTTAGCATCTTAGTAAAAAAAAATCACAAATCCACCCCTGGGGGCAGTGTTCTCTAGTGGTTGTGCTCCTTCCTGTCAGGACATGTCCGGAAAGTGATGCTGGAGGAAGATAGTTCAACACCAAGATAATATCTCCTGCTGTCTTTCATTGTGGGATCTTGACTCCAGAGAGCACTGGAGACAACATCAGCTACAGCTATGGAGTTTGGTGGCATTCTAGGTTGGTGACACTTAACTCTAATGCTGTGTTCTAATGCCTATTAAGTAATTAGCACCCTTCAACCCTGTCTAATGTTAAGAGTTGGGCCTGTTTGTGGTTTTGTTTTCTTTTAGATCTCCATATATGAATCCTAAACTGGATCTGATTTTAAAATTGCTTGTGACTGAAGTGAAATTTTTATTTCCTATGTTTTCTGGAAATATTAATTTTGGGATGAGAGCTGATTAAGAGCAAGAAAATGATAGCTTATAGACTGTACCATTTGGTTAATAGGGCAAAAGTTTTAGAATGGATAGAACATTTAATATATTGTCCTTGATGTTCTCTCTATTGTCCTTTCATATTTGTGTAAGACATGGAGATCCTTTATATTTTGAAGTAACTTTGTTTATTAAATAAATAGTGGGCTGTGAGAGTGGCAGAGCCCACAGCACGGTGGATACTGCAACCTGTACCCTCCCAGAAACCGGTTTGGGGGAAATATGTAGTCCCTCTTCTATTTCTGGGGCCCTTTTGGCCTACCCATCTCTGAGACTGTGTGTGAATCCCCCTCCCCAAATCATTGCCAAATGGTTGGTACGTTTGGTTGGGATTCCCTATGTTTCTGATGTCTGAGACAGTTTTTCTCTTGGAATTATGTTTCTTATCTAGAGGGGGAGAATACTGATATTTACAGATTAGTCCATAAGAGGTAATTGAGGGTTTGAACAAGAGAGAGAAGCTAACACGATCCTTCCTGATCATGACAGATAGAAGGTGGGTGTAAGCTCCTGCCTCAGCTGATTCCCTCAAGAAAGCAGAACTCTTCAATTCCCTCCACTGATCAAATAAGTTAAGTTCATGTACCATCTCAAAGAATGTCCCTGGTAATATTTTTCTTTTCTTTTTATTTTTCATACTGCTAACATAATCCTTTTTTTTCGTTCACCACCGCATTATAGTCTCCTACTATACAAATATTTCCCTGTCCTATTTCTATGAGTTTTTCATGTAATTTGCTGTAAAATTCTTTTTGATTCTCATTTGGGACGTAAATTGTCACCAACAATCATGACTTCTGCTCAATTGGTAGTTCTATTATTAACACTCTTCCATCTATATCTTGATATTTTAATTTAGCCTTTATTCCCTTCCTAATATATACCGCTATTCCCCTCTGTTTTTGTTCCGCTAATGCTGTATATAATATTCCTAATTTCAGGAATTCCAAATATTTCCTATGTTGCTCTTTTATATTTTTATACCTCTTGTAGGCACACTATATCTATACCTTGTTTTACTAATTTTGTTAATATTTGTTTTCTTTTAGCAGGGGCATTTAATCCGTTAACATTGATCGATATTAGCCTAATTTCTTCTTCCATTATTCTACTTGTATATTTGTCGTGTTCTCAAACCCACTCCTTCTTCTCTCCTTTGTCCTTTTTCCTTGCTTTCTATCTCCTGTTCTATTTCTTTTGACTCCTGTTGTTGGTCTTCCTGACTTCTAGATTCTAATTCCTTTTTGCTACTACTCTCTTCTTCCACCCCTTCCAATTGATCATAGAGTTCTCGTGCCTTATCTAAATTGTCTATTTTGATCTTTCTCTCCTGCCATAATACCAACATCCCTTTGGGATTAACCATCTAAATAGTATATTTTTTTTAATCAGCTGTGCAGTGAGAAACCTATAATCTCTTCTCTGCTCTCTTACTTTCTTCGGGACTTGTTTTAATGTTTGTATTTCTTTATCCTTATAGATCATTGGGTCATCTCTCGTGATCTTATAAATTATATCTCTGACTTTCTTTCTCGCAAATCTTATATGGACTTCTCGTGGCAGTCTATTGCGCCTAGCATAGCTTGTGTGAATTCGGTACACCTCATCAATCTCCAGTAATATTTCTTGCCTATCCCTTTGTAGGACTCCCGCTATCAACTCTGCCATAATAGTACCCAGGTCTTCTTCCTTTTCTTCCATTACATTCTGGAATCTTAAATAAAACGCAGCTCGGTTCATTTCCAAGTGAATAATTGATTCTTCCATTTTTTTGTTAATTGCCATCAATTTTTTGTCTACTATGTCCACTTTTTTTTCCATTTGTTCCAACCTCGCCTCCACTGTCTTTATTCTTTCTTCATTTTTCTCAATTGTTTGTTGTATCATCTCTATCCTATTGTCTAATTTATTCATATCCCCTTTCAGTTCTATATGGTTTTTAGACATTGTTTCCTGCATTTTCAACATCGTTTCCTGAATAGCCAATAATGTTGTTTGCATAGTTTGCATGTTTGATATTACACTCTGCTTTTCCATCCCCAACATTCCTTCTATTGTTCTCTGACCTGATGGGGATGAGGGTGTCAATGATTGACTTGATGTTGTTTTCTTTCCTGTTCTCAATGTTGTCATTGCAGTACTTGTCATATTCCTCAAATATACACTATTCTTTTAATTAATAATTCCCTTTATAGCCAATCTCAGCAGTATCTTATATTTAATTCTATTTGTTCTCTTAACTCACACTTCTTTATACCTTTATACCTTAATCTCCTCTTAATCCTTTAACTACATCCACTGTCTCTCCTTTCTCTTCCACTCCCGAACCTCTTTTCTCCTTCTCCAACACCATTCACTTTCTCTTTTCCTTCTTACTTGGCACACAGTCCCTCTACGGCTCCGTTTTCCTTCTCCAGTTTTATACCGTCAACCGCCTATCCGCTCCTGTCACTCTCACCGCCGCTTCCCGTCTTCTCGCCGTCTCCTTTACTTTCCCCGATCTTCTGTTGCCTTCTGCTCCTTCCTCGTCTCTGCGTCCCGATCCCTCTCTGCCTTTCTCCGCCTTTCTCCACAGTCTCCACTTTCTCCAATCTTCTGCTACGTGCTACTCCTTCTCCATTTTCAATTTACTTTCCTTCGTTTTTTCCTGCTTCTCTCGCTGCTCTCCTAGACCACCAGTTTCTCTCCAACTTCCACTGTCTATCGCCCGTCGTCTCATTTCTCTCTCGTCTTACTCACTCCATCGTCTCTTGTCTTCGTTGTACCACCTCCCTTATCTCTTTCCTCAATTTTCACTCTTTCATTATTTTAGGTTTCAAATTTCACCGATCTTCTCCCAGCTTCTTCCTTCACCGTGTGTTAATCCTCGCCTCTTAAACCATTTGCCACAAAGTTCTTTGTCTCCCTCCTGTTAATCCTTTAGTTATTTTAATTTGCTGACTCACAGCTCTTCCCGCTGGGTCGCTGCTTGCTTTGAGGATTCCCTCGCAGATTGAGCTTCCTTCTCATACCAAAACTCACGGACATGTAAATCTTTTTAGGCTCTTCTTTTCTATTACTGTTTTGGGATATTTTTATTCACTTCAAATGACACAGTCTGTTAAATAAATCCTTACTTCCACATCATCTGTGACTTGTCATGGCCTCGAGTCTGCCATCTCGCAATAGCAGACACTTTCACGCTGGGTTTAAGAGGTTTCCTTTTGTTGTAGCGGGTGATCGCCTTTCACCTCGCTACCCCCAAGGCTTCCCCTTTATCTCACGTGGCTCTCCAGGCTCTCCGCACCCCGAAGGGTCCCCAATCATGAAAGAATCAGAGTTAGAGGACGGAGGTTGTCCTCTTTCCTCTACAATGCCTCAACATCGCCACCGGAAGTCTCAAACCTATTGTTCCAAACCCCTCCCAGTCCATAGGAGCCAATCCAGAGGTGTTAAGATGTTGCTAAGATGTTGTGAGAACTCCGGAAGGAAACTGTGATAAGAAGATGTTTCCAGGTGTCTCTTTTCTTGGTGAAGCGAAGCAGATGGCCTCGCTTCCTGCCCCCCTGACATTCCCCAGAAAGGTACATCAAAGTGTAGAGGCATAGAGTAAACAAAAGCAAAGCTAAACACATCACAGGAGAGCTCCAAGGTTCACCCCCTCCCATCAGAAAGGCAGCGTCCCGATAGAACACCATAGGGACCTGACAGTGGGTCATACTTGGTGACATCTGATTTGCTACTTGAAGGATGTCCCATTGTATGGCCTTAGATTTCTACTCTCAGTACCTGGCTACCAGATCCTTGGTGGCTCCGGGTTCCAGTTCTTGCTTTTGAATGTCAGGTTGATGCCTAATAATGTTGATTTCATTGGATCTGCTGATCCAGGTAAGATCTTAGTCCCTGACAGAAATGGGCAGGTGGATGAAGTCTTGGATCACACCTCCATTCTTTGCAGATGTTGGAGTGTACTTTGGTTTATGGAGAAGCTCCAGGAGATGAAACCCCTAAAGGGTGTCTGGAGAACATTGGAGGAAAATTCAAAGAGAATCTGACCAAATGTGTGTAAGAGCCAACATTAGAGATTACTTCATGGTGATAAGGGTAGTGAAACAGCAACATTTTTCCACCCTCATTGTGTCTGCTGATAGCCATGCAGCAGTCATATTCAGGGTGGCCCAGTTCTTATTGGTTAGGGAGAATAAAGGAGAATATCTGTAGGTCAGGGTTGAAATGATGGATTCTTGATGCTCTCTGCGGGTTGTTTTCTTGCAGATATTTCATTACCCAAACTTACCCTTCCTTAACACAAACTGGTTAGGGAGAACTCTTCAGAACATCTGCTAAGCTCTGAGAGGATTATTCAGGCTATGTGAAGGATAAAATTGGTCAGATTTGTCCTGAACTGACCTGGGCAGGGAAAGTGAAGGTACCTGGGGCAAGCTCTGGTGATAGTTTGAGTTGATGACTCCTAAGGAAGTGGACAAGGTTCCCTGTAAGTTTCAGCCTCTGCAGTGCTGTTTTTTAAAGGGTTTTGAACACTTCGTTCCTCACCTACAACATCGGGGAGAGGAGTGATGACCTTCCCTGGATTGTGTGGATTTCTCTTTGGTTTCTAGCCTAGATTTTGTTCTCCTTGCAATCTTCTTCATAATCCCCTACTCTACTGATTCTTGTTTTTTAATGTCTGAATATTTGAACCATGTAGAGCAGAGCTCCCCAACCTTTCTGGGTTGGCGGCCCAGAGGGAAAGGGAGGAGCAGGGAAATGACTCCACACGCGTGCATGTGCAGATGATTGCACATACAGTGACAGGGCTAGCACCCATGTGCATGCACAAATAGGCCATGTGCACCCATGGCAGTGCTAGTGGCAGTGCTGGTGCATGCGCAAACGGCCACTAGCACCTGCATACGTGCACAAATGGGCCACTAGTGCCAATGTGTATGTGCAATTGGGCCACTAGCACCCCTGTGATGCTGGCAGTGGCACTAGCACTCCCACGCCTGCACAAATGGGGCCGCTGGCACTCGTGCAGTGGCACTAGCATGACTGGGGGGGTGCGCGCACATGTGCACACACTCGCTAGCCATTCCCATGGCCCAATGGCCAACAGGCCATGGCCCAGTACTGGGCCATGGACCATAGGTTGGAGACCTCTGGTGTAGAGTCATTGGGTGATGGGAAGCATCTAAGTTTCACAACATAAATAAAAAATAATTTAGCCCAGATGACTTCATTATGACAATGTCCAGCATATTTTCTTAAAATAATCTGGGGGAAAAGAGAACTTGAAAAGAGCCATAGTACATAGAATAGATCAGATCCCCTCTAATGCAATGCCTGGGTATACAGTCAAAATTTAAAGTCAGGATTGGAGCTCAACAAGTCTCAGGAAGGATGTTATTTTAGAGAGCAGATGCTGTGACAGAGAAGGGCCATTTCCAAGGGAGGGGGATAAAGATAGCAGAAAGAAAACAGGAATTTGAAAACATGTGGGTCTTTTCCTTGAGACACCTTGAAGAATCCTGGTGGGCAACTTTCTACACATTTGGATTTGGGAAGGGTCTAAATAGGAATATTAAAAGCACTGAGGACCAAATGCAGTGTACAAAGTGCAGGGCCTAAATAGGAAGGTGGGGAACATTGAGAACAAAATGCAGAGAAAATATATATTTTTAAAATATATTTTATTATATTTTATATGGGTATGGGAAGGATAGGAATAATATGGGTAAAGGATGGGGTTAGGAAATGGAATTGGGGTAGGGATAGGAATAGGGATAGGGATAGGTACAGTAGTGGGGTTACCCCCACACAAAAAATCCAATGCTTAAACAAGCAGACTCTCGTCCGGGTACACCTATTAAATAACAGTAGTTAATACAAAACTAAACAATTATAATCATTAATGCTGAAAATAGTCATAAAGTTAAAGCTTACTAATTAAATATAATTTAGCTCTAGCGTAATGCTAACCATTGATAAATTTTTTCCCATGTCTTAAAATACACTGAATCCTCTTTCTCTTTAATCTCCAATGTCAATCTATCCATTTCTGCACATTCTAAGATTTTCGTAATTATAATCTGATCGTATGGTAGATTTTCATTTTTCCAAAATTGAGCAAATACAATTCTCACTGCTGTCAATACATGTAATATTAAATATTCATTCTCTTTACCATAGTTAAATCCTAATATTCCTGGAAGATGGTTGGCGTATAAACTGAGAAGGCAGAAAGAGAAGCAACAGATTGTTAATTTGCAAGATGAGGAAGGAGAGATACAACATGATGAGATAATTAAAAGGGGAATTGCTCAAAGATATTATGAAAACTTATATAAGAGGAGTGAGGGACAAAGTGTAGAAAAGATAATAGACTATTTGGAAAAGACAGATACACCGAAGATACCAGAGGGGAAAAAAATAATGTTAAATGAGGAAATAAGTATGATTGAAATAACTACGGCTATAAGTAAACAAAAAATTGTTTATATATACATTGGAGATTTTAGCTAGGACTGTAAGGCAAGAAGAGCAAATTAAAGGGCTTGAGATTAAAAAGGAAAAATATAAACTCCAAGCATATGCCGATGATTTATATTTATATTGGAAGATCCCGTGCAATCAGGTCAGAAGCTTTTTGAACTATTGGAGGAATATGGAGAGGTGGCAGGCTTGAAAATAAATAGAAATAAAACAAAGATCATAGCAAAAAATATGACTAACACGCAAAAAGAAAATCTTGGGGAAAAATTAGGAATACAAGTAGTTACTAAAATAAAATATTTGGGCATTGTTATGTCAGCACGTTGCTCATCAATTAGAGAGGATAACTACGGAAAATTAGTTAAACGTATAAAAGTTAACCTAGACCGCTGGAGAAATCTACATCTTTCGTTTCTAGGAAGAATTTCAGCGGTGAAAATGAATATTTTACCCAAAATTATCTTTCTATTCCAAAATATTCCAATCCAATTAGATAAAAAATTCTTTAAAGAGTTGAATAAGTTAACTTTAGATTTTGTGTGGCAAGGAAGGAAGGCGAGGATAAAGCAAAAGTCTCTACAGGATGCTAAAGAGAGAGGGGGATTAGGCTTCCTGGATTGGGAGTTATACTATCAAGCTGCGGCCCTGACGTGGATCAGGGATTGGATAACATTGGAAAATAAAAGATGTTTACTATTAGAGGGGCACGATCTCCAGCAGGGCTGGCATGCCCACCTATGGACAGATAAAAGCAGGAACCATCAATACTTCCTGAGGCATAAAGTCTGGCAAGAACTAATAAAAAGCTGGAATATAGTTAAATGCCAATACTATACAAAACTCCCAGGCTGGTTCTCACCATTAGAAGCAGTTATATACCCCAACCTTTATAGGCAAGATAGGGTTATCATATACAAAGATATCCTGTCAGAGGAAGGATATCTAAAGCAAAGGCAAGAGTTGAGACAACAGGGGATTGCTTTGGAATGGTGGTCTTACCTTCAGATACAAGCAAGATACGTGAAAGACAAGAAAGAATGGGGAATTAATAGACAAGATACGGGGCTTGATAAAATATTATTAGGCTCGGAGAAAAAACAAATCAAAAAAATATATAAATATATATTAGAATATAAATTATTTGAAGAACAAGTTAAAGAAACAATGGTTACCTGGGCAATAGATTTGGGGCACGCTATAAACCTGGACCAATGGCAGCAAATCTGGGAACGTAATTGCAAAATTACATTGGCAACAACCTATAAGGAAAATCTCTATGAGATGCTCTTTAGATGGCACCTGCCACCGGCTAGGCTCGCAAAAATGTATAGTGGCTACTCACCACTTTGTTGGAAGTGTAAAAGGGAAAAGGGTACTTTTTTTCATGTTTGGTGGGCTTGCAAAGAGGTACAGGTTTACTGGCAGAGGGTTTGGAATTGGATAACAGAAATGACGGGTCAAAAAACTCAATATAAACCAGAGTCTACTTGCAGCATCACTTTCTGGGCATGTCCTGACAAGAAGCATCGCAACCACTACAGAGCAATGCACTGAGAGGTGTATCTGTGATTTCTCAGTAAGATGTTTTTTTCCAGCAACCCTTCTGCACTTGGTGCCCCAAAGGAATTTTGGATCCAAGAGCAGAAGCTTCTTCTCTCTGTAATTATCACCGACCCTGTCTTTGGGACCTCGTCAGCTACTTCTCCAGTGACTGCCTCTGGGGTAAACATCAGACTGAAGCAAAATGGAACGGATCTTGCATCAGAAAAGGAAAAATGCTTCTAGGCATGCTGTGAGTTTTGCACAGGATTTAGGACAGGCAGGGGCTCTGCTCTTGAATATATCTTTCTCTCCTTTGCAGGTGAAGTTCAGTTTGTCTCTGTCTGAATCAGGAAAGCTACTGGCATTTTGATCTTCTGAGAGTGGTTTAAATTTCCTGAAATTGTTCTTGTTGTTTAGAAACAGAGAAGCCCAAGGAGGAATGGACCTGATGCTATGGCTTCTGATGCTGTTGCTCCAGCTGAGTCGGAGAAACTCTGGAAAGCTCAGAACCAAATGCCCCCCAATTTTGAAGCAGCAGGACAGAGGAGATCCATGGAATTTTTACAGGCCAGGAGACCATCTAATTAGTGTGATTCTCACTGCAAGGAAATTTTCACTTCAGCCATTACAGTTCAATGGGGCTCGTTACATTTCTTCTCCACAGTAAGTCGTTTCTAACGCTTTTGCCCTTTTCTTATTCTTCCACTTGTACCTAAGTTGGAAGACATGTGTAAGTTCTTGGATCATTTTGATTTATACAGCTTTCCTCTTTTCTCTTATCTTGTGGGCCAGAATCAAATACAAGGATACAAATACAAAAGAAACCCTAAAGCAACTTGAGAAAGAGCCCAGAGGATCTTCTCCTCCTCTTGCAGTTCTGAGTGTATCTCTTGAATACTGATTTTTATTTCATGTAGTTATTAAAATTTGCCACTGACAAACATATTAAATGCTTTTTACTTATAGGAATAAGGATGACCTGGTTTTTTTTTAGAATTGCTTTGCTGGCTGATATATTAAGCCATAACCTAGTTTTTTATGGTACCATAGTTCTATTTTAATGGTAGAATGTTTGAATACTGGATGATGTATAAATGAATATCAGCACCACTAGAAATAATGTTGCATTTGTATTTCTTAACCTGGTAGAAATTAACATACATAAAAATTAAATGGTACAGGTAACTATCATTTGCCTTTGGTTTTGGATTAGTTTGGCTTAATATGGAACAGGCTTGTGGAGATAAAGATATATAAATGAAAAAAAATGATTATTGCTTTTGATGATAATAATGTTGGTGAAGGTAATACTATTAACATTTTTACAGTATGACATCTTTTGGTCCTGGATGTACCCAACGCTTCATTTTTGTTATTGAAGTGGCCAACAAGTATGGCAAACTTCTACACAATCTCACACTGGGCTACAACATCCATGACAACAATGATAACACACTTGACACTTCAGATGCCTTGATGGACATGCTCTCTACTGGAGAAGCCAATGTTCCCAACTACAGCTGTGGAAGGATGGACCATCTTTTGGCTCTTCTTGATGCAGCTGATTTTGACATCTCCATCCAGTTATCAACTTTAGTAGGCCCCCTCAAAGTCCCACAGGTTTCTATGCATGTTCTTTTATCTGGTGAAGTGAGTGGGGTGATGATTCCATATCTTCGCTATGGAATTCAATGACTATTGTAGGTGTCATGGCTGGGAATTGGGATAGTGGGATACACAGTGGGAAGGAACCAAGGAACAAAATAGGCATATGCTCTCATGACACCAACCTTGTTGCTTTAGGGGCTTCTGATACACACTCGTGAAGGTGGGGAGAGGCTTTGTGTCCACCAAAGGGTCTTCTGTAGAAAAAGAAGATACAGCAGTGATGGAAAAGTTACATTATGTACATAATCTCAGCCAAAATAATGATAGTTTCAATAGTGAACAAATCTCAGATTCATGAAAAGAAGTTACATATAAGTTTTATCAATAGTAGATAAAATAATCCATTGGATTATCTTACCTATTATTGATAAAACTTATATGTATTTTAGACTTATAGAGACCACTAGCATTGATTAATCAGTTTATTAAAAGCAATGCAAGCATATTAGCCAACAAATCAACTACTTTTCACCCTAATATTTTCATGATCAAATTCATCATAGAATATTTGAACAGCAATAAAGCTCCAGAAGAGGACTTTCTACCACCTGAAGTATTCAAAAATATCCCAACAGATTGGTCATGATTCCTGTAATATCCGGTTGGGTTGAAGATGGCAATAGTAGTTCACATATATAAAAACAGGCATAAATAGGACCCTAGGTATTAATCCAATAGATATTGCGGCTAAAATATATACTAGGTTCCTCTTGAGTAGAGCTGAGATTAGGTAGATTATTTGAGCAGGATTTGAGCAGCTAGATTGAATGTTTTAATATGGAAGATTTAACCAATTCTCTTATAATGGACAGATTAGTGTTTGTGGAGCTCCAGAGATAGAAGACATAACACATCTATTAGTTGACTGTCAATTGTATAAGAAAGAGAGAGGCCAGTAATTTGGACCACATATTACATGTATGACTATATATTTCTTGTGTGGTCAAAATATTGGGACAATTAAATTAAAAAAAACATACTTATTGTGCAGTCAGAATTCAAAAATAACTTTTAACAGGGCCATTTATTTGAACAAAACACTTCAGTTCAGATCTGCATATGTAGGTCTGATTGTGGTAAATATGATTTGCATTATTTAGTCTTATTATTTGTCAATTAATTTGTTTCTTTTATTCCTTTTTACATAAGAATTATGTTAACATTGTATGTTTTATATTCTATATCTTGTTATGGCCTAGTGGCTAATCAACAATAAACTAATCTAATATGTTGACAAGAAACAAGTAGGATTTATTAAAAATTAAAATTTTGGACTTGATTTGTCCCCAGATATAACACAGCATTCATTACATTTTCAGATCACTTATGCAACTTCTTCAGAAGCTCTCAATGATAAACGCCAATTCCACTATTTCTACCAGATGGCCCCCAAAGAAGGGGTTCACTACCCAGCAATTGTCCAATTGCTCCTCCATTTCAGATGGACCTTGATTGGTCTTTTTGCTTCAGACACAGAGGAGGGAGAAAAATCCATGAGGTCTTTAACTCCTATACTTGTCAGGAATGGAATTTGTGTTATTATATCACAACTTTTCTCATATAGTACACCTATAGTACCTCTCAGAGATGCCATTTCTAAGTGGAGACAAGTCAATGTCTTTGTTTTCTTTATCAGAATTGGTACCATCAAGGTCGCAATTGGTCCTATCCACTTAGCGCTTATGCGTTTGCCAGGACCCATTGAAGGGAAAATCTGGATCATCTCAACCTTTTTAGAATGGAAAATTGAAAGGAACAGATTTAACAAATACATCCATAGTATTTGGACCTTTGTTCATCAAAGGAAAAAAAGACCAAAAGAAAATGCCTTAGAATCCCATTTCTTAGGGGTATCCCAATTTCAAGATCATTGTTTTCATTGTTCTTTTTCAAAGCAGGTCTTTTCTGTCAAACAACGGAGAAGATGCACACAGAAAGCATCAATAGAGACCCAAGAGAAAAGGAATGGTATCTGGGTCAAAAATGATCACAATTTTTACAGTATTGTTAAGACTCTGGCCCACACTTTGAATGCTGCATATTCCTCCAGATCCAGGAGGAGGAGAAGGAAGGGAAAGAGAAGGTTGGGGGATCTAAGGATTCAGCCATGGCAGGTATGGGATCACCCCAAAGATCCATCAACCTTAGTTCCTTCTAGGAAGGAATCCAAAGGAGAAGGAGGGGAACCATCTCAGTCTATTTATGCTAAAAGAGATCAACAGGTTTGGCCAATTTAATCTCTTGGGGGACAATGTTCCAAAGAGAGGGAAGCATGACAAATATATTTTGGATATGAATACTGCTAATTTAAAAAAGGATGTATGCATTTTTAAATAAATTCTTGTAGGTTTGTGATTAGCACCATAGAATTTTGTATTTATAAATCTGAAGGAGGCCCTTAGACTACTTAGCCAAAGCCCTCCTCTTTGAAGAAATCCCAGTTATATCATTTCTGACTGATCTTTGCATTAAGACAATCAGTGAAGGCGAGACTGAATTTGTCTAGTTCACCGACTCAGTTCTAAAACTGCAAGGTTTCTGGTTTAAAATTTCCTGGATTTTTCCATTCTAGCTTCATCCCTTTCTGGAAAAGAATGAGTTTTGCAATTTTTCCCATTTGAAATTATACTTGGACCAAAATGGAGACATAGAAGCAGATCTGAACATTATGAGCTCAGTGATTCTCCCCAAGGAGCAACCCATTGAAAAGCAAATGGGGAGATTTGAAAGGCAGAGACTGATTATCAACCAAGATGCTATTTCGTGGTTAAAGCTGGTCAACAAGGTGGGGAAAATATTGGTTTATTCTATTCGGTTGGTGACTTTTTTCTGTTTTCTAAAGCCTTAGGAACAATTTCAAGTGGGCTAAGTCTAGTGACCAAGAACCTTCACTAAGAATTGAATGTGGGGAGTACAAACTTGGACTGCTTGTGAGACTTCAATGCTATTGACCCAGGTGTCCTTCAGATGCTATAATATGGAACACAGTTTTAAGCTGATTCAGCTATGTCCAATATGGGATGCTGGATGATTCTTTAGGACACAGATCATGGCTTTTTGGGTTCCCTCTGCAATCTTCTATTTCCATAAAATCTATGAAAAAGCCCATCAAATTCTCAGCTCTGTGTTGCTGATAGTCTCAAATAGCAAATAGCAAAGAAGAAGGCAATTCTTTTGATCAGTGCCCAGGTTTAGGTTTGCATTGATTGCTATGAAATTGAATCAAGACTGGTTGGAGGTATTGTTAATCCCAGTGGGAAACAAGCTTTGGAATTAGGATTCAGATTGTCCTGGTTGGCTGATCTTTTTAAGCATTTCAGTTTTTGCCATATTTATTCCATGCTTCTCTTTCATCCCACTTGGATATTGCAATAGGCCTTCTGATCCTAGAAATGAGGCCTAAGACTTTAAGTTCACATGAAAGGACACTGACTGGTTTTATCTGAGATAATGCTCTCATCCAGAAAACTGAAGCACTGAGACATGAATTTGATAACGAAGAATAGCCTTACCTGATTCTTGTAGTAATGTAAAGGTCCCCACTCCCCGGTCCATGGACCGGCATCAGTCTGCAGCATGCCAGCAATCAGTCCGCACAAACAATCGAAGCCCCATCTGTGGGATGCAAAACCACGACCCCTCCAGTCCATGGAAAAACCTTTCTCCATGGAACCTGTCCCTGGTGCCCAAAAGGTTGCAGGCCACTGTAATAATGAGGGACAATTTAAAAGGAAATGCCACTTAGATTTGGCCTTTAATTCTCCGGTGAGTTTTAGTATTATTTCACCAACAGTCATATGAATTGAAGAAACAAAGATACAAAGATACAAAGAACATATCCTTTAAAGTTCCCAGCCCTGATTTGTAAGGAATCTTCCTTACATGACTTTATTCTTCAGAGGTTTATTCTGTTTTAATAAATCTACTAGAATAAAAATCTAACAAATCTTTCAGAATAATTCTGTTCTAAAATTTAATATCAATACTACATCATACTTTACAATCATCAGTAAAAGAAGAATACAGGAATGCATGTTACTACAGCCATGAAGAGGAACCAATTGGTTGTCACTTAATGCTTAATTTTTTTTCTCAATTCCCTCCCTCCAGATTTTATTGATTGATTGATTTGCTTAACAAACTTGAATGCCACCCATCTCACTGAAGGTGACTCTAGGTCCCTTACAAACAATGAATAAAATACAGAGTAAAACATTAAAACAAGAAATATTTTAAATTTAAAAAATCAATTAAAATAAATTCAATCATAAATTATTAATTAATTAATTAATTCTTGCAATGTGATATTCCAGAAGTAAAAAGTGAGGAATAAATAAAGAATCTACCAGTAGTTCTATGTCTTACAATCATTTGGAACAGATTGGAGACTTCATATTAACCTAAGTGAAGCCCAAAGACTATTTGCTAACGGTTCATGTCTACCACCATTTTGGATGGATGGTGAGTCCTGACACATTTTCTTTGGCATTCCTTGCTTTTCTGCTCAGTCTCTGCCTCAGTCCAAATGTGTGGAAAATTGTCTTCCTGGATTTTTCAAACAGAAGCAAGAAGGAGAGACAGTTTGTTGCTATGATTGTGTTCCTTGTCCAGAGGGGACCATCTCCACTCAGGAAGGTGGGTGACTCCAGAGTAAATGCTGTTGGAATTATCCAGAGCATTTTGATGAATGTGCATGTTAAAGGAGACACATCTAAGCTTGTTTACTTTGTCCTTGGTCTTTATTTTTAACCTGCCCAATTTCTTCCATAATGGGTGGGATAAGAAAAAAATCTTAAAGGATGAGTAGGAAGGGATAGAAAAACAGTGTGGAGTGGGCAATGTTGCTTCTGCCAGCAACATTGCACAAGTAGAAGACAGATTTCATATATAAAAGAAATATTCCTTTCTGATTTCTCAGATAGTGAAAAATGCACCAAGTGCCCCGATGATCAATATCCAACCAAGAACCAAGTCCAGTGTATCCCCAAAAGAATAACCTTCCTGTCCTATGAAGAACAGCTGGGTATCATCTTGGTTTCCTTTTCCTTACTGTTGTTTGCAATCACAAGCTTCATTTTAATCATATTCATTAAGTACCTAGAAACTCCCATTGTCAAAGCCAACAACCGAGACCTCTCCTATATCCTCCTGTTCTCCCTCCTACTTTGCTTCTTATCCTCTTTTTTCTTTTTGGGCCGACCAAGGAAAGCCACTTGCCTTCTCCGACAAATGATATTTAACATTGCTTTCTCTGGAGCAGTGTCCTCTGTGTTGGCCAAAACAATCACAGTCGTGCTGGCCTTCCTGGCCACAAAACCAGGAAACCAAGTGAAGAGATGGTTGGGGAAGAGCTTGGCCAACTACATCATCCTTTGTTGTTCTGCTGTCCAAATTTTCATCTGCTCCATCTGGCTAGGAGCTTCTCCCCCATTCCCTGATTCTGACCTGCACACCCAGCCAGGAGAGATTGTTCTACAGTGCAATGAAGGTTCTGTCACCATGTTTTATGTTGCCCTTGGCTACATGGGTTTTCTAGCTGCCATTTCTTTCATGGTAGCTTTCCTAGCCAGGAACCTGCCTGGAGCCTTCAACGAAGCCAAGTTGATCACCTTCAGCATGCTGGTATTCTGCAGTGTCTGGGTCTCCTTCCTGCCCACTTACCTGAGCACCAAAGGAAAGTCCATGGTGGCTGTGCAGGTCTTCTGCATCTTGGCCTCCAGTGCTGGGCTCCTGACTTGCATCTTCTTCCCCAGATGCTACATTATTATTTTGAGACCAGATCTAAACACAAAGGAACATCTAAAGATAAAAATAGTGAACTAATTAAGACATTCTTTCTTAGGCTCATAACATTACTTATTCATTGTATTTATTATAGAAAAAAATATAGAAATAGAAATAAAGAAATAAATATTGATTTTTATATGATTTCTTTTCATCTGTTTAACAATTTAGGATATTTAAAACTAGAGGAAATAAAAATATGAACATTGTTAGATTAATCAACTTAAATACAAGATAATCATCAAAACAATAAAATAAATGACTTTATCATTCATATTTGTGTTTTTAAAACTTTTAGCAGTCCTCCTTTTGCTAAGCACAAAAGCTAGGCAATATCTAACATATGAGCCATGTCCCAGGCTCTAATGCTGTAAGCTTGGCAGATAGTTTTCAAAGTTACTTAGGAGGGACTCAACGCCATCATCTTCATGTTTCTTTGGGAACTGATATTTCCATTCCACCAAGATATAGGTTGTATTGGAAGGAGAAGGACTAGTGTTGATGATGTAGTGTTACAATTTTAAAGGCTCTAATTGGTATCAGTGCACCTGTTCTTTCTCCTGATGTGCTTTTTCTCAAAATTCTCTATTCATTTAAGCTCCAGATCAAGTTCCATCCTCTTCCTGGCTTCCTCTATCTTAGCCTCCAGTCCCAGCTTCTCTGAGCTGAGGTGCTGAACAGACTTTCTGACTTCTGGTGAGGAATCTCCTGTAGCAGACCATTTAATACCCTGTGCCTTCCTGACAAGGTTGGAATATTGGTACTCTTTGTGAATCTTCAACTGACTGCCTGCCCTAGTACTACATACTTTCCTCCAGAGAAGTCCTCCAGGCCACTAGTTGTCCAGGGAAGAGGACAATGGCCACCCCACCCCTTGTGTGAGATGGAGGGAAAACATCCTAATGGCTGGGTTTTTTCTCCCTCTGGCTTATGAGGAGCATATCTTTCCTGACACCACCAGATTTTTATGTGCTCCTGGCTACTTTTCTTCATGACCAGAGGCAAGCTCGCCTGACCAATAACCAGCCAAGACAGTGAAGGCCTTTTGTTTTGTTTATTGCAACAAAGGGGGAAAGAGGCTATCAAAACTTAGTTCTCTACAAAGTTCCAACCCAAAATATTCCCTTTTTTATTCCCTTCTGGACCTAGTGCTCTTCATCATCTTCATCAATGATTTGGATGAGGGGATAGATGGGGAACTCATCAAATTTGCAGATGACACCAAGCTGGCAGGAATAAACAACACTCCAGAAGATAGGCTTAAGATACACGAGGATCTGGACAGACTTGAACACTGGGCGCTATCCAACAAAATGAAATTCAATGGTGAAAAAAGTAAGGTTCTACATTTAGGCAAAAAAACCAAATGTACAGGTATAGTATAGGGGGTACCTTGCTCAACAGTAGTAACTGTGAGAGGGATCTCGGAGTCCTAGTGGACAATCACTTAAATATGAGCCAGCCGTGTGCTGCAGCTGCCAAAAAAGCCAACACAGTGCTAGGCTGCATTAACAGAGGGATAGAATCAAGATCACGTGAAGTATTAATACCACTTTACAATGCCTTGGTAAGGCACACTTGAATACTGCATCAGTTTTGGTCACCACCATGTAAAAGACTATGTGGATACTCTAGAAGAGTACAGAGAAGAGCAACAAAGATGATTAGGGGACTGGAGGCTAAAACATATAAGGAACGTTTGCTGGAATTGGGTATGTCTAGTTTAATGAAGAGAAGGACGAGGGGTGACAGGATAGCCGTGTTCCAATATCTCAGGGGCTGCCACAAAGAAGAGGGAGTCAAGCTATTCTCCAAAGCGCCTGAAGGTAGGACAAGAAGCAACGGATGGAAACTAATCAAGGAGAGAAGCAACCTAGAACTAAGGAGAAACTTCCTGACAGTTAAAACAATTAACCAGTGGAACAACCTGCCTCCAGAAGCGATGAATGCTCCAACACTGGAAGTTTTTAAGATGACCTCCAAGGTCCCTTCCAACGTTGTTGTTGTTGTTGTTGTTGTTGTTGTTGTTGTTGTTGTTGTTGTTGTTGTTATTGTTATTATTATTATTATTATTATTATTATTATTATTATTATTATTATTATTATTATTATTATTATTATTATTATCCAAGTGGAATCAGATCTGAGGGGCAGTGGGAATGGATGATGGGACACGAAGGGAGCATCTCGGCTTGGCACAGGAGCTGGAGGTCTTTCTTGCTCAAAAGGGAGCAGGAAAGACAATTTTGTGAGCAATTCCTTTCCTCACATCCAGTTCTGAATCTGCTTGTGCTCATGAGAAAGTAACAAGGCCACTTAATACCATGTAGTTAGTGTGCTGCATAGTTCAAATCATCTATGCCTGCAAAAACAAGGTGCAACGTAAGAGACAAAGGCAGAGAGGTGTTAAAGTTTGGACCCCTGACCTTTCTATACCCTAAAGGGGGGCCTGGTGGAGGGACAAGGGAGTCAAGGAAAATCTTGCAATCCCAGAAGAAAGCAGAGCTCCCATTTGGAGAAAGATGGAGAAAGTGGGCTCTTTTGGTGATTGATCCTGGCAAGCAAAAGCAGCTCCATTTCCACTCAGCTCTTCTTTTCCCAGAGGGGTAGCATATTTTCATGTGAAGGAATATAGACAGCCCTGATCTTTAATGGGGAGGGAAATCCAAAGTCTAAAATCATCCTGTGACACTTTTTGTCTAAAGCCAAGTTCTCAACCAGGAAAGATTTCCATTTAGAGCCTTCCAAGTCAGAGTGAGAAGCTAACTGCACCTGACTCCCTGTGTCTGCCAAAAGTCTCCCCTGGAGGATACTGCCAAACAGCAGGGCTGAAAACTTTGATAATTCTCCTAACTAATTCAACTAGTTCTTGGACTCAAAGATTGTTGGCCATTTCTCTGGAGAGAAATGAAAGGGAAATAATCCCCATATGGTTCATAATGATAGGACAGAGTGAAAATTAAATTGGTCGTTAAGAATTGAGAGGTTTGGCAGCTCCATGCTTGAAATTGGCCCCAGAGGGAGTACGTGGCACCTGTGATTGAAAAAAAAGAAATCTGATTTTTGTTGGCATAGTGGTTAAAGAGAAAAAGCTGTCAGCTAGTTAGTGCCAAAGCATTTCCAAATCTGAAATAGCTCCCTGCTGAGTTGGAGCCAAAATTTACTCTACTTTGAAAGCTCAAGGGTACCACCACAAAAAGGCTGATGCAATAGTGTTAACAACAAAAACAAGTTCAGTCAAAAACTAGTCATTAAAACTTTGCATACTTAAAAAAACATACACACAAAGAGGGAGAGTGTTTTTGTTTATTTGAAATTGAATTCTTGTTTACAGGCTCACTTTCAGGCAAGTATACCACTTCTCCCCTATTATTATAGAAGAGTTGGGGATTTATTTCTCCTTCTGATCTCTACAGGGAGTTTTGCAGCTGTCATCTTTGAAACTAGTCCAGTGAATGGCAAATACAAGGAATAATGCGAAGTTATTTCTTGCCCTGAGACAGAAAGTCATAAATACAGAAAATGCCTGGCTTGGCTTATTAGGCACTATGTATCTCTGCACAATTTCAGATTCTGGCCATCTTGCTCTCATGCCCCTTTTCTTCTTGAGATGTGTGTTTCAAAATGTGATAAATCAGTCCATCAAGATTCATTTCAATCTATTTCCCCCTTATTTTAATCCATCTTGTCTCAGGCAGCCTCATGGACACACCCAAAATCCAAGGCCCCAGTTTCCCCTTTGGTCTTCTATGGTATTAAAATCTCATCCCAAGTTCTAAGATGCATTCCCTCTCTCCTTTCATGTAAGTTATTAATTCAAATGTTGGTGAATCCAATACCCAGAGTATAACATTGTGATCAAATTCAATAGTTCATGGTTGTTACAAGAGAAATTGTTGATGAACCTTCTTTGAGTGCATTTTCTTAGCCAGCTTATAACCACTACAGCTTATTGCTCTTCACCCCACATTTGATAATTAGAATATTAGGGTTATTCCATTAAATATTTTTAATGGAGCACCCATCCATCCTTAAGAAAGTTAACTGAATGGAATATACAGATGACTGATCTGACAATGAACTCTGCCTTTCTTGAAGAATCTGGCATGACACCAGTTCTTCAGGTTTCTCAAAGATAAAAGATCAGGTGTCAAGGTTCCGACTAATGGAGCACTTCAGAGAACTTCCAGGCATTGTTTATTCTGAAAAGTCTTTAATCATGAATACAATGTCAGCACATATTGAATGGATGCCAAAATCTGAATTTCTCTTACTTGTGTCTGACTTTCCTGGCTAAACCCCTCCCCTATTTTGCAGTCACAAGTCACATCTTCCAATTAGCCTGAAGGGCAAAGATTCACTTCCGTTCCTTATCCTGCGCTTTCCTTATAAATCTCCTCCCTTTCTATTGTCATCTGAATTAACTCTAAAAATACCAGACAGTTCTGCATATCTTGTCAAAGCAATAATATCCTATATTAGCAGCGTTGACATCCGGCCCCCCTTACAAAAAGGACAGATCCTGTAATGTAAACAAAAGCATATGTTAATGATTAGTTTTCAGTTTGTTGGGGTGTTTCGCATGAAACCTTTTGACGAGCCTGTCAGCTTTCACCTCACTGGATTTCACCCAGGTGGCTTCAGACAACAGGTATCCCTTCCATTATACTAGGTACTGCAATTTCCCTTTGAACATTCTAGAGTCAAGAATACGTTTCACTTCATAGTGGGTCTGTCCTGCAACTACGAGGGGCCCGGGTGCCTTCTTAGGGGGAGGTCTTAAAGTGGAGCCCCGATAAGGTTTCAACAAGCTGCAATGGAAAACAGGGTGAATTCTACCTAAACGTTTAGGGAGTTTCAGTTTTACGGTGACCGGATTAATGATCTTTACGATAGGAAAAGGCCCCAAGAATTTCGGTCCTAACTTTTTACTGGGTAGTTTGAGGCGTAAATACTTAGTCGACAGATAAACCTTTTTCCCAACTTGGAATGTTCTTTGGGGAGCCCTCTTTTTATCAGCCTGCTTTTTATAGGTTTCAAAAGTCTTTTTCAAAGCAGTTTTCATCTTTTTCCAAACTTCTTCCCATCCCCTCACCCATTGGTCAAGTGTCTGGGAAGCGGTTGGCACCTGAGGGTATTCAGCTATTGGACCGAACTCTTTTCCTGTGGCTACCCTGAAAGGTGTGTAGCCGGTGCTGCTGTGCACAGAATTATTGTACGCCACCTCAGTCGTTGGGCTGATGGGAGTCCTTTGCAGGCAATGAAATGAGCCTGCTTTGAAAACAGGTCTATCACAGTCCAGATGACAGTATTTCCTCTACTTTCAGGTAGGTCTACGATAAAGTCCATAGCTATTTCTTCCCAGAGTTGAGAAGGGTCTGCCACCAGCTGCAGTAACCCAGGGATTTTCCCAGGTATTCTTTTCATTATGGCACATACGGTACAACTCTTTACATAGTTTTCCACATCCCGTTTCAGCCCGGCCACCAAAATTGCCAGCGGGTGAGATGTAGAGTTTTTAGATATCCAAAGTGTCCAGCCTGTTTTACATCATGGCTTGTTTGAGAGCATTAAGACAGAGTGCTTCAGGCAAATATAGTTTCCCCCCTTGTAAGCCAGACCATCCCTGCATGTCAAGGAGGTTTGATTATCTTTGAACCATTGATTGGTGAGGAGCTCTCATTTTATTTTCTTTACCCCAGGGTCATCAGGATTTGGGACCCTGCGAGGTGTGAGCTGAGTGGCAGTCTGTGGATTGGAGATAATTGCCTCATTAACCTCTTCGCGTTCGCTTTTGTACTGGGGGAATCTCGATAGCGCATCAGCTAGGAAGTTTTTTCTTCCTGGTATGTACTTTAGAGTGAAGTTGAAATGGTTAAAGTACTGTGCCCACCGTACTTGCTTTGGGGAGTTTTCAGTGCCTCTAGGTTTTTGTGATCTGTCCATACTTCAAATGGCACCTTGCTCCCTTCTAGATAGTGTCACCAGTTTAACAGCCCCGATCTAATTGCGAAGGCCTCCTTCTCCCATATTGCCCATCTCCGTTCGCTTTCAGTAAATTTTTTAGAGGTGTAGGCGCAGGGTTGCAGGACTCCACTCTTGTTCTTTTGCAGTAATACAGCTCCAACTGCCACATCGCTGGCGTCGGCTTGAATTACAAAGGGCTCCCCTGGGCAGGGGTGCTTTAGGACTGGTTCAGCAGCAAATAGTCTCTTTAAATTCTCAAAAGCTGTTTGACAGCCCATCGTCCATGCTAGTGGTTGGCTCGGTCACGGCTTCCCTCCTCTTTTGCCTGTTTTGAGTAGTTCTGTAAGGGGTAGGGCAATCTCGGCAAAAGAGGGGATGAATTGACGATAGAAGTTGGCAAAACCTAAAAAGCTCTGGAGTTGTTTGCGAGTCTTTGGGGGCTGCCATTCGATTATAGCTTTCACCTTGGCTGGATCCATTTCAATGCCCTCGTTGGAAATTCTGTAGCCAAGATAATCTAATCGGGTCTGGTGAAATTCACATTTTGACAATTTGGCATAAAGCTTGGCATTCAATAGTTTCTTTAACACTTCTCTCACCAGCTTTATGTGATCAGTCATATTCGTGCTGTATATCAGGATATCATCAAGATACACCAGAACCCCTTTGTACAAGTGATCATGTAGGACCTCATTAATCAACTGCATGAATACAGCTGGGCCCCCCTGTAGTCCAAATGGCATGACTTTGAACTGATAGCTCCCCATAAGACAGTTGAAGGCAGTTTTCCACTCGTCTCCCTCCTTTATTCTCACCTGGTAATATGCCTCTCTCAGGTTTAATTTAGTGAAGACACTCCCCTTAACCAGATGGGTTAATAAGTCCTTTAGGAGGGGGAGGGGGTATTTGTTTTCCACACTCACAGCGTTGAGACCCTTATAGTCTACGCAGAGACGAAGAGACCCATCTTTTTTTTCTTTGAACAACACAGGGGCTCCCATGGTAGATTTGGCCCGTTCAATGAACCCCCTCGCTAGGTTTTTGTTTACGTATTGCTGCATCTCCTCCATTTCGAGGGGGGACATAGCATACATTCTCGGTCATGGGAGTTTGGCTCCTGGCACCAGTTCGATAGAGCAGTCATTGGGTCTGTGAGGGGGCAGGGCATCGCATTCTTTTTCACTAAATGCCTCAGCTAGGTCCCGGTATTATTGGGGATGAGTGGTTCGCCTGGTGGCGGTGAGGCAGCCATGTGCGCTCACTCATTGGGTGGCCTAAAGTGTCCCACAATGTCAGTTGAATCAGTGGGAGGCTTAGGCCCTATAGGTAGTCTCACAGTTCTCATTCCTTTCTCCCACCAGATAAATGGCTTCCATTTGTCCAACCAGGCTAATCCTAGGATCACAGCCTCAGTCATTTTTGGGGCCACCAGGAAGCGAATAAACTCCCAGTGCGCACCTATTTCTAGGCGTAAGGGCTCAGTTAATTGTGTGACTAAAGTCCCTCCCATCAGGGAGCCATCAGCTTGCTCGAACCTCACAGGTTTGGAGAGCTGTTTTGCCCATATGCCCATTTTCATGGCAAATGGTAGGCTAATAATGCATCGGGTGCATCCAGAATCGATTAGCACGTTTAAGTCTATTTGTGCCCCCGACTTAGGGATTATAAGCTTGGCGGGCAGTGAAAAAGACGGGACTTGTCGACTCACCATCGGGTCATTCTCTCCTTCGTCGTCGCTGTCAAAGGAGGGTAGAGTAGGGGCGGGTTCACTCGGAGTCCCGGCATCCTCCTGCGTGGGAGGTTCTTGTGTGACCCGGTTGGATTTTTCTCTCGTTAGCCGCTGGGCAAGTTTCCTTCTCGCCGCTGGTTCCGGTCTGCTCTGTAGTCGGGGGTAGGGGACTGGACAGTTTGCTGCTCGATGTCCCTCCTGTCGCACCGGAAACACTTAATTGACGGGCCTGCAGGTGGCTTGGGTCTCTCAGTCATCGCAGTAGTTGGAGGGTTTCGTGGGGGTGATTGTTGTTTGGGTTGCTCTGGCTGTTGTTCGGATTCAGGTGGGGGAGGCTTCTTATATCGGGCGAGCTGAACGTCTAGCTTCACCGCTGCCTGGTACCATTCTTGTAGCTGATCAGGTACTGCTCGATAGAAGCAGGCCTGAGAGAGGTGATCGTCTAATCCCTCAATGAAGTGATGGATTAGGGATTGCTCTGGCCACCCCTCTATTCGACCTGCTATCTTGCGGAACTCTCGCACGTACTCCAGGGCAGGCCTGCTGGCTTGTTTTATTTTGTGGATTTGTTCTCTTGCCTTGAGGCCAAGAGATGGGTCCTCAAATCTTTCTCTCAGCCCTAGGAGGAAGAGGTGGGGGTCCTCCAATTCCGGGGCTTGCTCATTGTATAAATTGTTCAGCCATTCGGATGCTTCTCCCTCTAGGCTGGACGCAATCACATCGACCATGGCCCCTGGGTCCGGGTAGAGATAGGCCCAGCAATTCAAGTGAGAGCGTACTTGGTTGAGGAAAAAAATCAGCTTCTCTGGGTCCCCATCGAACATTGCTCTGAAAGGTGGTGCAATTATAGGCTGTTGGGGCCCCCACTGTGGCTGTTGCTGCTGACCCCATCCTGGCTGCTGATTTCCTGGCTCCTGCACCACCCCAAGCTGTTGCAAGGCCTCTATTAGCTGTGGCAAGCTCAGAGGATTTATAGGCTGTTGGGGCCCCCACTGTGGCTGTTGCTGCTGGCCCCATCCTGGCTGCTGATTTATGCCCAGGGGTTGCACGTTCGGGGGCTGGGGCCAATCTCCTTGCTGTGGTCGTTCTCCCACCAGCTGCTGATCTCCTGGCTCCTGCATCACCCCAAGCTGTTGCAAGGCCTCTATTAGCTGTGGTAAGCTCAGAGGCTGGCTACCTTCTGCCTGCTCGGAATGCCACACTCCCCATTGTTGCAGAGGCCTCAGACTGGAATTCCCTCTCTCTTCAGGGCTGGAGTCCCTGACAGGGGAAGACAGGGTCTTGAAGGCTTTCTGATCTACAATGGAGGGGCTGTAGGCTTCTCTCTGCAGGAGTGGATTTTTGCTTCTCACCTCTGGGTTTTGAACTCTTTCCAGTGACTCACCCAAAGCTTGAGTGGCAGGCGATCCGTTATCTCTCTGCCATTCTGCTTTTGAAGTCTTTGAAAGTGGCAAAACTGTTTTGAAGACTCTGGAATCTCCTGCTCGGCTTCTCCCAGTCTGAGACCAAATCAGCTCTCCTAATTGCTTTGGCCTTGCTCCCAACTGGGAGATCTGCCAGAGTTCCTTCTCCCCCGGCTTGCTGGCTGTCGCTCCCCCCCCCCCCGGGGAAGCTGCTGCTGCCGGGGTGTTGGCTTCAGGCAATCTTTCTTCTTTCATAATGAGATCTTCCCCGAATCTTCGTCAGCTTATCCCTTTTGTTTAGGAACAGCGACTGGGGCCCGGGACCCCTAAATGGTTTGAAAAGTTGTTAGATTTTGGCATGATGTCAAGGTTCCTGACTAATGGAGCACTTCAAAGAACTTCCAGGCATTGTTTATTCTGAAAAGTCTTTAATCATGAACACAATGTCGGCACATATTGAATGGATGCCAAAATCTGAATTTCTCTTACTTGCGTCTGACTTTTCTGGCTAAACCCCTCCCCTATTTTGCAGTCATAAGTCACATCTTCCAATTAGCCTGAAGGGCAAAGATTCACTTCCGTTCCTTATCCCGCGCTTTCCTTATAAATCTCCTCCCTTTCTATTGTCATCTGAATTAACTCTAAAAATACCAGACAGTTCTGCATATCTTGTCAAAGCAATAATATCCTATATTAGCAGCGTTGACATCCGGCCCCCCTTACAAAAAGGACAGATCCTGTAATGTAAACAAAAGCATATGTTAATGATTAGTTTTCAGTTTGTTGGGGTGTTTCGCATGAAACCTTTTGACGAGCCTGTCAGCTTTCACCTCACTGGATTTCACCCAGGTGGCTTTCAGGCAAGTATACCACTTCTCCCCTATTATTATAGAAGAGTTGGGGATTTATTTCTCCTTCTGATCTCTACAGGGAGTTTTGCAGCTGTCATCTTTGAAACTAGTCCAGTGAATGGCAAATACAAGGAATAATGCGAAGTTATTTCTTGCCCTGAGACAGAAAGTTATAAATACAGAAAATGCCTGGCTTGGCTTATTAGGCACTATGTATCTCTGCACAATTTCAGATTCTGGCCATCTTGCTCTCATGCCCCTTTTCTTCTTGAGATGTGTGTTTCAAAATGTGATAAATCAGTCCATCAAGATTCATTTCAATCTATTTCCCCCTTATTTTAATCCATCTTGTCTCAGGCAGCCTCATGGACACACCCAAAATCCAAGGCCCCAGTTTCCCCTTTGGTCTTCTATGGTATTAAAATCTCATCCCAAGTTCTAAGATGCATTCCCTCTCTCCTTTCATGTAAGTTATTAATTCAAATGTTGGTGAATCCAATACCCAGAGTATAACATTGTGATCAAATTCAATAGTTCATGGTTGTTACAAGAGAAATTGTTGATGAACCTTCTTTGAGTGCATTTTCTTAGCCAGCTTATAACCACTACAGCTTATTGCTCTTCACCCCACATTTGATAATTAGAATATTAGGGTTATTCCATTAAATATTTTTAATGGAGCACCCATCCATCCTTAAGAAAGTTAACTGAATGGAATATACAGATGACTGATCTGACAATGAACTCTGCCTTTCTTGAAGAATCTGGCATGACACCAGTTCTTCAGGTTTCTCAAAGATAAAAGATCAGGTGTCAAGGTTCCGACTAATGGAGCACTTCAGAGAACTTCCAGGCATTGTTTATTCTGAAAAGTCTTTAATCATGAATACAATGTCAGCACATATTGAATGGATGCCAAAATCTGAATTTCTCTTACTTGCGTCACATCTTCCAATTAGCCTGAAGGGCAAAGATTCACTTCCGTTCCTTATCCCGCGCTTTCCTTATAAATCTCCTCCCTTTCTATTGTCATCTGAATTAACTCTAAAAATACCAGACAGTTCTGCATATCTTGTCAAAGCAATAATATCCTATATTAGCAGCGTTGACATCAGGCAATCCATTTCTTTCAGAATATGAAGAGCTGTCCAAGTGTGGGATGGTCTCCCTATGAAAGTTGTGAGTTCTTCACATCTGGAGATTTCTAAGAAGGGCTTGACAGACACTTCTGATAGATAGTTTGAATGGTTTTGATTGGTATAGACGATTTTTGTACTCCATTCCAAATTTATTATTCATTTCCTCCAGCATCCCTAACTATGTCTATTTACACACACACATACAGACACACTTTTTTATTTGAAAGATTAACATTTTAAAGTTGAACATCCAATGCATGAGTCAAGAAAACCATCAATTTGTTTGTTTATATGATTTAGATTCTGCCTCAGTCCTGTCTGAGTCTCGGTGGCTTACAATATAACAAGCAAAATCTAAATACAATCCAAATAAGAACAGCAGAACTAAAGAACAAGCTGAAAAAATAGAAGCAGATGGCCATTTCACTGGACAGTGAATAGGCTAAACATTGTATGATTCAATGGGCAAGAAATTTTGATCATAGTATAATGTTGGGGCAATGGGAAAATATATGGACTAAAGCACGGGTGTCAAACTCGCCACATCAAGTGACGTGTCATGATGTATCATGACATTTTTGCATTGCCGGAGTTGGGATGGGCATGGCCTCCTCATGATGCAACCGGCCCACCGGCCGGCAGTTTGACACCCCTGGACTAAAGGATTGACATTTATGCTGCACTACAATCTAAAAGAGAACTTTCATTAAATGATGTACTGTTGGTATTTAACACCACATCGTCAAAAACATATAAGGGTGTTTTAGATGTCTGTTAGGAATGTAATTGTAAAGAATTGTATATGGCAGATGTGTGATAAGGGAATTAAATATTGGGAACAGATTTATATTTTAATTCAAAACATTCTTAAAATGGACTTTTAATGGAAACCAGAATTTTTTCTTTTAGGACTACTGGGAGAAGAAATGGGGGGGAAATGGAATTCTTGTTGTTGTATATGTTGACGGTACCAAGAACTTTATATGCTCAAAAATGGAAAGAAACATTAATTTCCCTCAATGGAAAAATGGATCAAAAAGATAGTAGGCTTACAGAGATGGCAAAGTTATATACACTAACTAGGGGAAAGAATATAAATAGCTTCATTTCCACTTGCAAATCACTTGTGAATTTTCTGTTTCAAAGAGAAAAAAATGAAACTTTGATTTTGGTTTTGATGATTAAGTAGGCTATTGTTTTAGAAATGGTCAGTATTTACTACTTTATATAAGTAAAAAAAATGAGATTATTATGTATCTTACTGCACCAAAAGAAGCTGGAAGTCACTGCTTTTTGTTTTCCTTTTTTTGTTCACTATATTCCCCTTTCCTGTATTTTTTTTAATTTGTATTTGTTTTTTATATTAAGGAAAAAAAACATTTAAATGGGCATCAACTAAGGTGGGGGGTTGAGAAAAACATCTGGTTCATTGATTAAAATTAATTCTGCCTCTATGCATTTCTCTAATTTGTTGTTAGGCAGTGGGCCTAAAAACTTTTAACAATACTAGGGGACTTTATTTTTTTGTTATTTTTGCAATATTCAGGCTGTCTAATCCCGCTGCATTCCTTCATCTGGATCTGAAGAGCTGTAACTGAGAAAAGCCAATGACACCAGATTCCAATAGGCTACCATGGCTCTCCTCTTACACAATGAAAAAGAAAGAATAATTGGAATGAATACAATAGATATCATATTATAACTTTTCTTTTTCAGACTCAGACCTCTGCACAAGCTGTCCAGAAAATCAGCATCCCAATAAGAAAAGAATTCAATGTATAATTATAAACTTTCTGTCCTATGAGAAATATCTGGAGATCATTCTGGCTTCCTTGGCCCACTTTTCTTTTAATCTTGGTTTTATGAATCTTCATTAAACACCGAGAAAGCCCCATAGTCAAGGCCAACAACAGGGATATACAGTATCCTACATCCTCCTCATTTCCTTGCAGTCCAATTTCCTCTTCATTGATCAGCCAAGAAAAGCTATCTGCCTTCTCCATCAAACACCTTCAGGATCATCATCTTCTCATTCTCCTCTGTCTGAGACAAGACAGTCATGGTAGTGCTGGACTTTCCAGCCCCAAAGTCAAGAAACCATCTGAGGAGGTGGCTTGGAAAATGTCTGGTCAATTCTACACCCTTTCTTACTCTGCAGTTCAAATTCCTATTGCATCCACCTGGCTGGAAGTTTCTTCTCCATTCCATGAATTTGATATGAACTCCCAACCTGGAGAAATCCTCCTTCAGTTCAGTGAAGATTTTACTATCATGTTTTATGGAACTCTGGGCTACATGGGCTTCATATCTATGACCTGCTTCAGGGTGGCTTTCATCAGGATGGCCATCACCACCAGGATGGTCCTGTCTATCTCTTCAACTCCCCCTTCTCTCTCAAATCCCCAATTCTCCATATATGTCCTCCTCCATATAAGAAATGTAATCCTCCCAACAACCAACTCAGATATAACTGGAACACAACGAGTCCCAACCCTGGAATTGACAGAATTGGCAGTCTTGGGAGGGGGATTGTAGGAGAGGTTTCTGACTGCACCTGAGGGCTGGATTAATTGGAGGAACCCTGCCTGCCTATGTGCTACAATGTGCCCATACGCCCTGCCCTGGCCAGAAAGGGACATGTACCTCCTGCAGAGTGGTGGGATTCAAATATATGAACAACTGGTTCTCTGTGTGGATGCTGTTTCCGGAAGTCCATTCTGGGCCTGGGCAACAAAAAATTAGCTACCAGTTCTGCCGAAGTGGTGCGATGATTTAGTATTCATCTTAGAAGAACCTTTGGAGATGATTCCTAAACTACTGAGAAAGATAGAACAGTATGGAGAAATGGCAGGATTAAAAATAAAGAAAGAAAAAACTAAAGTAATAGTCAAGAACCTCACAGATAAACAAAAAAAAACAGTTGTCAGAAAAGACAGAGTTACAGATAGTGAAAAAGGTCAAATATTTGGGGATACATCTATCGGCAAGATGTTCAACAATAAAAGAAGATAACTACATAAAATTATTGAATCAAATAAAACTGGACTTGGAAAGATGGAGAAATTTGCAACTGTCAATATTAGGAAGAATCGCTACAGTGAAGATGAATGTACTGCCACAAATTCTATTTTTATTTCAAACAATTCCGATAAAACTTGAAAAAAAAGTCTTTCAAGATTTAAATTCATTAATTTTGAAATTTGTTTGGCAAGGAAAGAAAGCTAGAATCAAGATGAAAACATTACAAGATGCTAAGGAAAATGGAGGTTTTGGGCTACCGGAGTGGGCTCTGTATTATCAAGCATCTGTTTTAACATGGGTGAAAGAATGGATAACTCTCAGAAACAAAGGTTGTTATATTTGGAAGGACATGATCTACAATTGGGGTGGCACGCTTTCTTATGGTATGGGGAAAACAGAGTTCATAAGTATTTCCAAAACCACTATATAAGGAATGCATTGTTAATAGTATGGGGAAAAATTAAAAGTAAAATATACCTGAAAACTCCAGGGTGGTTGTCAACTATGGAAGCATTTGTACATCCAAACTTGGTAGACTTTGAAAAAATTTGGACATATAGAGATATTCTAAATTCTGAAGGGAATTTAAAATATAAACAAGAATTGGAAAATCAGGGTATCAACTTGTCGTGGTGGGCACATTTACAAATGCAAAGTAGATATGAAAAAGATGTTAAACTATTTGGCTTTTACAAAGAACAAACTATATTTGATAAGATTTTGTTAACTTCAGACGAGAAACTAATTAAGAAAATGTATAACTTTTTGTTAATTCTGGAAATGGAAAATGAACAAGTTAAACAAACAATAATAAGATGGGCGAAAAATTTTGGGTATAATATAGAACTAGAAAAATGGCAAAAGTTATGGGACAGAAATTATAAATTGACAATGTCAACTTCATATAAAGAAAATTTATATAAAATGTTTTATAGATGGCACTTGCCACCTGCAAGATTAGCAAAAATGTTTAAAAATATGTCAGATAGATGTTGGAGATGTAAACATAATTCAGGCACGTATTATCATGTTTGGTGGACATGTGATAAAGCAAAGAGCTATTGGAAAATGATACATACTTGGTTAGAAAAGATATTGGGAGAACATGTAGACTTTAAACCTGAACTTTTCTTACTAGGTATAATGCCAGAAAAGATTAACAAACAAAGCCTATATTTGATTTTACACATCACAACAGCTGCAAGAATAATGTTTGCGCAATATTGGAAAAATGAAGGAATACCACCAGAGGAAGAAATAATTAAAAAAATACTGGAATGTGCAGAGATGGACAGATTGATCATGAGATTGAAAGAAAAAGAAGAAACAGAATATTATCAAACTTGGGATTTATTTTATCAATGGCTAGAGGAAAGAATGAAGGATTAGAAATTAAATATGTATTAGTGTTTTTTTTTAAACCCAGATAGCACGTTGGTTGAAAAATTATTATATGTATGTAAGAAAAAAATCAATAAAATCTTTTAAAAAAATAAAAATAAAAATAATTTTATAACTAGGTATGGGACCTCTATTTCACGTGTTTATAGATAGTCTTTATAGTAGAAGTCATTTGTCAAGCAAGATTTTATAGTCCAAGATATTTCATCATCTCATATAGTGACCAATGTTCCTCAAATAAAGAGATAGGAAGGCAATTCCCCACATATAACTCTGAAAGTCAGTAAAGGTTCACATTCATAGTTCAAATAGGCCAGTTATGCCACCCAGATGTTCTCTTTACAGCTGAGTTTCCACAGGTGGTACCAAGGTCAGAAGAGTCTTATCTAAAGTCTGGGCTTCGAGCCAAGTCTCTTTTAGGAAATAACAAGTTGTAATACCAAACTTCACCCCAAGATGTCACTGATGCCGTTTAAAGTTTTTTAAGTCCAAAAGTTTTATAATCCTTTTTCCAATTTTATTTCTTTTTTTTTGTGGATAAAAACAAAAGTCTCCAATAAAAATAAGAAAATTTTTGGTCCCCAAGTTTCAGGAACATATAAATCCAATTAGATTAAAGTTGTTCTTTTAGTGCTTTAATTCCCCTGGGTAGTCAGTCACCGCTATTCTTAGAGGGTGGGATAGAAATTCCCTTCTCTCTCTCCTCACAGGGGGAAAGATACTTTGGGCAGCTTTTACAGGAAAAAAAATACTTAGGATAAAAAGAAGATCGGATCTCACCCAGTTTCATCCGCGTTGCTTTAGAAGTACTTGGTGGTGAGTTTGACTTCGGCTGTCTGCAGCCTAGTGATGAGCCATATTACTATGGCCGGTCTTTCCTCCGCTGCTTTGGAGGGTTGCCCTGGATACAGCAGAAGGGCTGCCGCCCTCCCACGATCAAGCAGGGGTCCCCTCCTTGCTAATTGCCCCTACAGGGTGACTTTCGACCCTTTCCAGGGTCTCCCAGTGGAACGAAACCGAACACGGAAGGTGGAGCTCGCCTTCCAGCGTCCGCGGCGGCCGCAATGGCACCCACAATTTCTGAAGGCAAGCTGTTCCATTGGTTAATTGTCCTCACTGTTAGGAAGTTTCTCCTTAATTCCAGGTTGCTTCTCTCTTTGGTCAGTTTCCAACCATTGTTTCTTGTCTTGCCCTCTGGTGCTTTGGAGAATAGTTTGATGCCCTCTTTTTTGTGGCAGCCCCTCAAATTCTGGAATACTACTATCATGCTGCTATCATGTTGCCTCTGTTTCTTCTTTTCTTTAGACTAGCCCATGGGTCGGCCATCCGAAACGTCGGATGAGCCGCACGGACCCATTTAGCTTAAAAAAAAAAACGCTGGGAGCCGCGCGTTCGCGCATGCGCGCGCACCCGCACATGCGCGCGGCCCCGTTCGTGCATGCGCGCGCACCCCGCGCACCCGCGCATGCGCACCCGCGCACCCGCGCATGCGCGCGCGCCGTTCGCGCATGTGCACCTGCGTGCGCGCACCCCCCGCACCCCCCGCACCCGCCCGCGCATGCGCGCATGCGCTCGCCAAAATGGCGGAGGAGGCTCCGGAGCCGCAGGTAAGGCCTCAAAGAGCCGCATGCGGCTCCGGAGCCGCGGGTTGCCGACCCGTGGACTAGCCAAACCAACTCCTGCAGCCATTCTTCATATTGTTATGGTTCCAAAGGAAGATTGCTTTTAATGAGAAACATGAGGCCTTTACCTCTTAGAATCCATTTATTGCAAAAATAACCTTGGCACTTACATGGACGGATGCCAGAAACTGAATTTCTCTGGCTTGCGTCTTTCTTTTCTTGCTACACCCCTTCCTTATTTTACAGTCATGAATTACGTCTTCCAATTAGGCTGGAGGCCAAAGATTTACTTCCGTTTCTTTCCCGGGCTTTCCTCATGAATCTCCTCCTTTTCTGTCTTCTGAATTAACTCTAAAAATACCAGACAGTTCTGCATATCTTGTCAAAGCAATAATATCCTATATTAACAGCGTTGACACATATGTTTTAGTCTCCAAGCCTTTGATCATTTTAGCTGCTCTTCTCTGAACTTTTTCCAAGGTCTCAACATCTTTTTTGTAGTATAGTGACCAAAATTGTTTGCAGTATTCCAGGTTTGGTCTTAATAGGGTTTTATAAAGCGGTAGTAATACTTCATGTGATCTTGATTCTATGCCTCTATTTATACAACCCAGGATTGTATTAGCTTTTTTGGCTGCTGCTGCACACTGTTGGCTCATAGTCAACTGATCGTCCACTAGGACTCCAAGTTCCCTCTCACAGTTGCTGTTTTTTAGCCAGGTCTTGCCTAATCTGTACTTAAACCATTGATTTTTCCTGCCTAAATGTAAAACTTTGCTTTTCTCTACGTTAAAACTCATTTTGTTGGATAGAGCCCATTGTTCAAGTTTGTCAAGATGTTTTTGGATCCTGAGCTTGTCTTCTGGGGTGTTGGCTATTCCTGCCAGTGTTGTGTCATCTGCAATTTATATGAGTTCCCCTTCTATTCCCTCATCTAAGTCATTTATGAAGATATTGAAGAGTACTGGGCCTAAGACAGAGCCTTGTGGTACCCCACTGCTTACTTCTCTCCATGTGGATGTAGTACCATTGAGGACTACTCGCTGAGTACAGTTTGTCAGCCAGCTATAGACCCATCTGATGATGTTGTTGTCTATCCCATCTTTTTCTAGCTTACCAAGCAGCAGATTGTGGTCTACTTTGTCAAATGCCTTACTGAAGTCCACAGCATTTTGCTAGTCTACTAATTTAGTCACTTTATCAAAGAATGAAATAAGATTGGTTTGGCGTGATCTGTTTTTGACAAACCCGTGCTGGCTAATGGTTATAACTTTGTTTGCTTCTAGTTGTTCACAGATCTGTTTTTTGATTATCTTTTCCAGAATCTTCCCATGTATTGATATTAGACTGATTGGTCTGTAGTTTCTGTAGGTCTGGGTTTTTTTTCCCTTTCTTATTTACTGTATGTGGTTAGCCTCCTAATGCAAAGGAAGAAAAACACCTTGCACTTTATTCTCTCCATTAAATGGGAAGTGCTGCAAGCTGTGAGTTAAGAGGGAGTCCAGAGGAGAAAGGGAGCTGATTTTCTGGCTGGTTCTCCATTGCATCTGAACTGCCTAGAGGTTGCTGGGAAGTGCTGCATAACTGATACAGTGCCCTTGCTGACCTTATTAGGGACACTAAGGAGACAGGTCAAAGTAGTTGGGATGATGATAACTCAAATAAGGGGATCGTGGTCCAAGATAAAAAACTTGTTTTGGACAGGGGAAAGTGTGAATCAGGTATTACACACCAGTCATGCAAGAAGACCAAGGCATCCAAAAAGAAAAGACACCTTCTGGTTGGTAATTCAGTTATAAGGGATGTAAATTTAGGAAAGGATACAGAGCTTTCGAAAGAGGTCAGGTGTCTTCCAGGTGCTACTGCCAGCAGGGACAAGAAGCACATTTTTAAGATAGTCAAGAATGCCAGCAAGGAGTGTGATGTGGATGCTATTGTATATCTTGGCACTAACAATCTGTCCCAAAAAGATGTACTCTTTGTGCAGAATGATTTCCAGAGCTTGGGGCAGGAACTTAGCAGGATAGGCTATAGGCTTACTTTTTCAGAGGTTTTACCAGTGTATAAGGAGCAAAATGGAAAAGGCCAGTATATAACAGAATTCGATGTGGCTAAAGGAGTGGTGTAAAGGGGAAGGCTTTGGTTATATTAGTCACAATGTCTCCAGTTGGTCCAATGAAAAAGTGTACAAAAGAGATGGTTTTCATCCATCATAGAAAGGGACTGAATTACTTGGCAATATGTTCACAGATTTTCTGGAGAAATATTTAAACTAAACAATGGGGACAGTTAGTTAATTGACACAGAACATCCCTGTCCCCGGGAATCTAAAAATTATAGGCTTATCAGTGCATGTAACATAGATGTGTGTGTGGACAATAATATCAACCTTGCTCTCAAGCAAAATCAAGCTTATAATAGCGAGTGCCACACAAAGTGCACTAATCAAACAGGTGGTAAGAAAATAGCAGAACTCAGGCACCACACAGATTATATAGAAAGTAAACACAGGGTTAGTCATAAAGGACTCAAATGTCTGTACACCAATGCACAGAGCATGAACAACAAGCAGGGTGAATTAGAAATTCATGTTAATGAGGGCAGATATAATATTGTTGCCATTACAGAAACATGGTGGGATGAAACCCACAAATGGAACACACAGCTAGAGGGATTTAAATTATTTAAAAGAAACAGACCAAATAAAAGAGGAGGTGGAGTTGCTCTCTATATAAGAAATAACTACATCTCTACAGAAATAGAGCACAACAATGAAAAAACTGTCTTGAATGCATTTGGGTCAATATAAAGGGGGGGGGAATGACATTGCCATAGGTATATACTATAGGCCACCCAACCAAACAGAGGTAATAGATGAACTTTTTGCTAGTCAGTTAACTAAGGTATATAGGAAGCACATCACAATAGTAATGGGGGACTTTAATTACCCTGATATCAACTGGGAGACAAGCTCTGCACCAAGTGGAAGATCAAACAGATTCCTGACAAACCTAGCAGACAACTTTGTCTCCTAAAAAGTAGAGAAAGGAACTAGGGGATCAGCCATATTGGATCTAATTCTCACTAACAGAGATGAAATGATAGAAGATGTTGAAACCACAGGAACCTTGGGGGAGAGTGACCATGCAATATTGGAATTCAACATTATGCAAGCACAAGCAATAGAACACAGTCAAACTAGAGTCTTGGACTTTGAGAGAGCTAATTTCAACAAACTTAGAGAGAGCTTGGGTAGGATTCAATGAATGAGAATCCTCAAGGGGGAAACAACTCAAGAAGCTTGGGAAATTTTGAAAAGTGAGATTATAAAAGCCCAATCTAGCACAATACCAACAAAGAAGAAAAATAACAGCTCTCAAAAGAAACCAGCATGGCTGCATAAAGAACTCTCTGATAATTTGAAAGACAAAAAGGACAAGTATAAAAAGTGGAAAGAGGGGCACATAACTAAAGCAGAATATCAGCAACTACTCCGAGCCTGCAAAGATGGAGTGAGGAAAGCTAAAGCTCAAACTGAACTAAGGCTTGCACCAAAAGTCAAAAATAACAAAAAAAAGCTTCTTTCAACATATAAAAAACAAGAAAAAGGTTAAGGAAATGATTGGTCCACTAGTGGGAGAAAGTGACAAGCAACAGGGAGAAAGCAGAACTATTTAACTCATTTTTTGCATCTGTCTTTAAACAAAGGGAAAAAACAGTCCAACCTATCAAAAACAGTACCGTAAAAAACAGATTAGAAACACGTTAAGATAGGCAAGAAAATGGTAAGTGAGCACCTGTCCACCCTAGATGAGTTCAAATCACCAGGACCAGATGGATTGCACCCCAAGGTTCTCAAGGAACTGGCAGATGTGATCTCAGAACCACTGAACTATATCTTTCAAAGATCCTGGAACACTGGGGAACTACCAGATGACTGGAAAAGAGCTGATGTAGTTCCCATCTTCAAAAAAGGGGAAAAAATGGATCCAGGAAACTACAGACCTATCAGTCTGACCTCAGTACCTGGGAAGATCTTGGAAAAGATAATCAAACAACAAATAAGCGAACACCTAGATGCAAACAAAGTCATTACCAAAAGTCAACATGGGTTTGTCAAAAACAGATCATGCCAGACAAATCTTATTGCATTCTTTGACCAGGTGACAAAATTAGTGGACCAGAGGAATGCTGTGGATATAATTTACTTGGACTTCAGTAAGGCATTTGATAAAGTAGACCACAACCTACTACTTGATAAGATAGAAAAATGTGGGTTAGACAGCATCACCACCAGATGGATTCATAGCTGGCTGACCGGCCGTACTTAGCGTGTGCTCCTCAATGGAATTGTATCTACATGGAGGGAAGTGTGTAGTGGGGTGCCCCAGGGCTCTGTTCTGGGCCCAGTGCTCTTCAACATCTTCATCAATGATTTGGATGAGGGATAGATGGGGAACTCATCAAATTTGCAGACGACACTAGATTAATGCAGCGTCTGGATTTTCTTTGTGCCCACCTATCTGAGCACCAAGTGGAAATATATGGTAGCCATGCAAGTCTTCTCCATCTTGGCCTCCAATGCTTGGTTGCTGGGCTGCATCATCATCCCTAAATGTTACATTATTTATAAGACCAAATCTGAACACCAAAAAACATCTAATAATAAAAGTAAAATAGAAAAACTAACTCTTCTGGATTCATTTTTCAGAAATGCAATTTAAGAAGAAACGTTTCTTGAATTTCCTAATATTGGGGGATATGTACAAATGCGTACAAAACACCTTGCACCATATTCTCTCCATTAAATCCTCAACATAGCTAAATTACAATGATAAAACACTTTTGCACATTTTTAAATGCATTATTGAGATATTTTGGTAAAGGACATTCTTGAAACATTCCCCATCAGTGAAGTCCGTATATAGCTATTGGCCTCTATATGAATTACTTCATGTCTATAGTTCCTGTGTTATTCGCTAAAACTGCAGATGAACTTCAAGCTCTAGTAGTAAAATTGGAAAAAGTTGGGACTAGGGCAATGGTGGCATTCAGCCAGTTCGCACCACTTTGGCAGAACCGGTAGCTAATTTTTTGTTGCCCAGGCCCAGAATGGACTTCCGGAAGTGGCATCCACACAGAGAACCAGTTGTTCACACATTTGAATCCCACCACTGGACTAGGGTTATGAATAGTTTTTTTTCACAAAATTTTACTGAATTTAGAAAAATATATAAAATGCAAAGCAGCAAAGAAAAGAATTTGGGGAGAGAAAAGGGGAGGGGATCAGCAAAAAACATTCAGGAGTGAAGACAAGCAGGGGAAAAAGAATAACTTCTGATTTTCTTCAATAGAGATACAAGCATGAAATACAATAATACTTTGAATTAGTGAAAACCATTATACAGTATGTAGTACATTTGTAATCATAAACAGTCCTAGTCATCAAATCCCAAAGTTGAAATTTCATTTCTTTTAGTTTCAAACAAATGTCCAAAAGTGGTTTCCAACTAGAAACCAAGCTAGACAAAGTCTTTTCTTTAATCAAGGCAATCGATTTTGCCATCCCTGCCAGCTCCATTAACATCACCATCCATTCTAGGCTTCCGGTTTTGCACAGTAGCGCAAATAACCGAGGGATCGTGGGGATCCGCATCCTACGGGTGATTTTTTCCTGCTTGGGGACCCTAAATGGGCCTGAAGTGATAAGGAAGGAGGGGAGCCCTTCTGACCACAGAGAGACAGTGGTCAATCCGGTCATTCAGGGAAAGCCCTCCAGAAACCAGCAGAAGAAAGGCAAGCTTCAATCCAGAGTCTAACCCAAACTACAAGCAGCCGAAGCCAAAAAGCATCAATTTAAGCTTGATCATAAACAGTGTGTTTGGTACTGGGTAAGAATAGCAATTCTCTCTCTTCTACTTGATAATTGATTTCCTGGGGAAAAGCCCCAAGAAGCAAAAATCCTCCGAAAGTGAGAAGGAGGGGGATTCTTACCCCACCCTCCCACAGAAGGAAGCGGTGAATTAAACTTTTATGGGGGACAGAAATATATTGAAATGAAATGAATATAAGACGTAAATCTGGATAAGTTTGAAATTGGTGGAATTTGTTAAGATTTTCTTTTCAGAAGATTATTGATGGAAACAGAAGAAAGTAATTGTTTGTTCTGAAAACTGAAAAACAGACTGGTGCTGACATCTAATGGTGGATGAAAATATACAACTGTAGTTGCTCTAATACAGGAATTGGCAGAAAGCCTAGAAAAAGATAACTTGTTTTTGTGACTTTCAATGTCTTAACCAAACAGAGAACAGCTGAAACAAACAAAAGAAAACATTTTGGGCTACCTAAACTTTAGGAAAAAAATTGACCTTCCTGGATTATAAATACTTATTGAATTGTGACTCTAAAGCTGTCAGAACCCAGCTCAACCCCGAAACAGTGGAAATCCTGCTGAGAAAGCTGCAGTAGGGGGGGGAAATTATACATACCAAAAAGCCAGAGATTAACATTCATGCAGTTGTGCCATGACTCAAAGTCAGCAGGTCATTTCGGGTTCATGAAAACATTGCACCTGGTCAAAAGGCAATTTTGGTGGCCATCAATAAAAAAGGATATTGAAAGCTACATGGCTAGCTGTACAATCTGTGCCTCAGCAAAAAGATTGCAAGGGAAAACACCTGGATTACTGCAACCAGCAGAGACCCCCTCAGCACCCTGGAAGGAGATTTCCATGGACTTTATTGTGGAGTTACCAGAAAGTGGGGGGAATACAGTCATCTGGGTTGTAATGGACTTATTCTCCAAACAAGTACATTTTATTCCCTGCCCAAAAATCATCAATGCAAAAACACTTGCAAAGCTTTTCATTCAACACGTATATCGGCTTCATGGAGCTCCACAGCACATCATATCCGATACAGGAGTACAATTCACATCAGAGTTCTGGAAAGCATTCCTAAGCTTGTTAGGAACCACCCAGGGACTGTCATCTAGTCATCATCTGCAAACAAATGGTGGGACTGAACGATCGAACTCAGTACTAGAACAGTACTTAAGATGCTTTATTAATTACCAGCAGGACAACTGGACTGATTTATTTTCCTTCACAGAAGTTGCCTATAACAATGCAGTCCACTCCAGCATGGGTTACACTCCTTTCCAAGTCGCAACAGGACAGAGTTTTAATCTGATACCTGAACTCCTTCAAGCGACCCTATCATCCCCTCCTTAAAGGAGTGGATTGCACAACTAAAAAACACCTGGCCAGTTGTGAGGAAAGCCTTAGACGAAGCTAGACAAGCATATAAAATGCAAGCTAATAAAAAGAGAATCGAGCCAAAACCTTTTAGTGTAGGGGAGAAAGTTTACCTGTCCACCAAATACTTAAAGTCCCTACAACCCTCAAAGAAATTAGGACCAAAATTTGTGGGACCATTTCCTATTACCAGAATCATAAACCCTGTCACAGTGGAATTAGAACTCCCCCAAATGCTCAGATAGGTCCACCCTATTTTCCACTGCAGCCTTCTAAAATGAGAGCAGGAATCATCTGCTGCTCCTCCCCTCCTCCCATCATGGTGGAAGGAGAACAGCATTTTGAAATCAAAGAAATCCTAGATTCCAGAAAACATCATGGCTCCACCCAATACCTAGTAGCATGGAAGCATCTTCCACCGTCCCAAAATAAGTGGGTCCACAAATCTCTCTTTCTTTTAAGGAAGACAGGATGTCAGAACCCACATATTATTAAGGGGGACTCTTTTCTATTTCTTTTTATTTCATTACTTCAGATTCTGCCATTCTCCTGAAGGGGAGGGGGGAAGATGCTGCAGGTTGTCTCTTTGTTTCTTTCTGTTTCTACAATGAATCCCTTCTGCTGTTTCTGCATATCTACTCTTTGAACTGTCTCTCCCTTGATGTTACCTTGCGGGGAGAAAGGAATGTGCCTCCGGCCATCTGGCTTATCTCCCATTTCGGAAGAGAAGGTGTGAAGACCCAACAACATTGCTGCGAGCCTGGGAAAGACCTGTGTTATCAGCTCCTTTCCCACAATGGATTTAACACCTGAGGATTGGCCCATTCAAACTGACCGGGTGGGGTGGGGTTTGCTTGGGACTCTTTTAACCTATTGATCTGAGCGGGAAACCCTCAGACCCTGCCTATCATGTCTGCTATCAGCTTCTCCTAATAAAAGTTCCTTTTGGAAGAAACTGCTTCCACGAGTCCTGCTTTCTTAGGATGAGGTTTTGAAGTGGGCCCTGACAAGCTGTTTGCAGAGAAAGGGAAACTTTTTGGCTATCATGGAACATCAGAGATCTGCAGAAAGAACATATCAAGAAAAAACAAGTACCTTCCAGGAGGAAATGTATGCTATGTTGCAACAAATTCAAATGACAATGATTTCAAACCATGAGGAAATTAAAAACAACTTTGAAAATATAAATGAACACATCTTAAATTTAAACTTACAACAAAAAAACTCTCAGAAAATAAAAATAGAGAGCAATCAGATAAAGCAGACAACTGAACATAAACCAGAGGAAAGAGATTTAAAGCCAACAATGGAAGGAATTATGACTTAACCCAGGCGAAGAAAAATTGCAGGAAATATCGGACATGGAAAAGATAACCTATACTTCAAGATTGCAAAATAAGTCTAAGAACAAGAAAAAAGATTCAACAAAATGGATTATAGAGCTGTCAGGAGAACTACGAGAACTTGAGAGACAAAAAAATGATAAGAGAAATTAAGAAAGAAATAAATAAAAAGATTTTCAATGAATATGAAGGGGCGAAACCCTCCAACAAAAACATCTTACTGGATTTGTCTCTTGTCCTTACAATAACATCTGCAAGACTATGGGAAGACTTTTTGGTCCAGTGGAGCATACTGATTAGGAAAGATGTTTGGCAAAAAAAAAAAAGGTTAAGAAATTAGGTGATAGGATTTATCAGAGGGAATATCTAAAGATTAAACACTTGTTTGAATATGGTTAAAAAAATAGAAAAATTCTGGATACAAATAACATAGTATTTTTTATGATATGATAAATATTAAAATGTTGGGCTGGTTTATATGAGGGAAATGTTTTAGATACTTAAGTGTAATTGATCTTGAGAAAACCTCAATTGACAAGAATGTTCTGAATAGATTTAAAAGATTAGATGATTGGGTTTATTAGGTGGAATATTTAAAGATTAAACATTTGTTTGAATATGGTAAAAAGAATAGAAAAATTCTAGATATAAATGTATCTTAGCTTACAAGGGACATGTTTTTCAAGTAGTATACTATTTCCTTCTTTTTTCTCTCTCTCTTTTTCTTTTTCTTTTTAAATATGAGAAACGTAAAATTATTGGGAAGGCTTGTATGAGGAAAAAGACTTAAGAACTTAAGTGTAATTAACTTTGAGAAAATCTTAACTGGTAAGAATGTTTTGCAGGGAAAACAAATCTAAATAAGAACTTTGAAAACAGGATCTATGATGAGGTAATTAAGATGATCAATTAGAAAAGAAGCTTTATATTGATGTAGTTAAATACTAGAAAAATGTTTATATTCAATTGTTATCTCTCAAAATACTAAGAAATGTATTAATTCAAGGTTGGTAAAAGAGAATATTATTGGAAGAAGAGAAAATCAAAGAAAGCTACTATGTTGATTATGGAACTATAGAAATTAATTGTTATTGTTTTTAAATGTAAACCCAGACAACACACTGTTTATCAAATATTAAGGTGATTATATTAAAAAAATCAATAAAATGTTTTTTTTTAAATAACATCATCATCCATTTTTCCATTGTTTGTATTTGTGAGTGCTTCCATCTCTGACCATAGAGAAGTCTTGCTGCTGTTCTCATGTATAAGTCATTTTTAAAAAATTTGTCCATGAAACCTGGAAGAAAAAACTCTAGTTTCAACTGTACGTTGTATGAGAATTCTATGAATTAAAACACATATCTGACCCCAATATTTCTTAGCTTTCCTAAATGATCAGCAAAGGTGATGAAGGTATCTTCAGTTTGTTTACATTTCCAACCTACATTCGACACATTCTTTTATATTTTTGACAATTTACCAGGTGTTAAATATCAATGATATACCATCTAATAAAAGTTTTCTTTCAAATTATAATTCAATGTAATTTTCACTCCTTTTCCACTCCACTGATTCTCCCACTGATCAAATATTAAGTTGCATCCAAAGGTTTTGACCGATTTAATCATACAATCTTTGACAAATTCAACTTCTGTATTCATGTTCAGCATTAGTTTATAGATCTTACCAACAACATGTTCATCACTGGTACATAATTCAAAGTCAGTTTTCTCCTTCATAAAAACTAAATTATTTTTGTCCAGTTTAAATCTCTCTGTTAACTGAGTGTAGACAAACCATTAATAAATATGACTTTTCCTTTCCGGTTCTTCTCTAGTTTTTAATTTAGGTTCTCCTTCAGAGTAAGTCAGTAAATCTCCATAGGTCAACCAAGTTTGTGTAGTTATTTCTCTTCTAAAATATATTTCTTGGAATGACAACCATAAAAGGATTTTAGAAGAGAATCTTACTTGATGAGGGTGAAGGTTCATTCTCCGAGCTTGTGAGTTGGTTTCCAAACATTTCATTACCGGGCTAGGTAACATCTTCAGTGGCATTTAGGAGATGTCAGTATTAAGTGTGCTTCTATTTATAAGGGCTTCAGGTATGGGAGTATCAAGTGAGGGTCTTATGATGGGTCTTGTGATGGGTCAGGTGTGAGTCATCAGTGAGGGGCTTGTGATGGGTCTTGTGATGGGGAGATTACATCAGGTCAAGGTCATTGGGAGGTGAACTGCTGATGGGGGAGGGGGTTGGTTGGTTGAGGTCAGTGCTGTCTCTGGCTGGCTGTATGGTTGATTTGGATTCTGAGGGATTTGTAGGCTGGTTGTAGGTCAGTGTAGGTCACCCCCCCCAATGACGCTGACTTGATGTAACCTCCCCATCACAAGACCCATCACAAGGAGAAATTTCCTGACATCGAACAATTAATCAGTGGAACAACCTGCTTCCAGAAGTTGTAAATGCTCCAACACTGGAGAGAGACTGGGCAAGCATTTGTCTGAAGTGGGATAGGGTTTCCTGGCTGAGCAGGGGGTTGGACTAGAACAGGGGTCCTCAACCCCCATCCATGGACCAGTACTGGTAGATGGTATGCCAGCAACTGGTCTGCACAAACAAGCAAAGCCCCATCCATGGGATGCAGGCAGCACACAAAACCACACACTCTCCAGTCCATGGAAAAATCTTTCTCCATAGAACCGGTCCCTGATGCCCAAAAGGTTGGGGACCTCTGGACTAGAAGACCTCCAAGGTCCCTTCCAACTCTGTTATTGTTATTGTTATGCCTCTCACTGATGACTCACACCTGACCCATCACAAGATCCTCACTTGACATACCCACACCTGAAGCCCTTATAAACAGAAGCACACTGATATTGACATCCCCTAAACTCTGCTGAAGATGTCACCTAGCCTGGTAACAAAACATTCAGAAACCAACCCACAAGCTCAGAGAATGAACCCTCACCATCATCTTACACCCAAGCTACAGATATCTACCACTATTGCAAATCCTACTTTATATCTATTCCAAACTTTCAGGATGGCACCCCTAACAAAATAATTTTGAAAATATATAGTAACCTTGACTTTGAGGGTGAAGATCCATTCTCTGAGCTTCTGGGTTGGTTTCCAAACATTTCATTACCAGGCTAGGTAACATTGCAGCTCAACTTACAGTTAAATTGCATGGGCCGCCAAGCTGCAAAGGAGAATGGAATGGAATGGAATGGAATGGAATGGAATGGAATGGAATGGAATGGAATAGAATAGAATAGAATAGAATAGAATAGAATAGAATAGAATAGAATAGAATAGAATAGAATAGAATAGAATAGAATAGAATAGAATAGAATAGAATAGAATAGAATAGAATAACAAAGTTGGAAGAGACCTTGGAGGTCTTCTAGTCCAACCCCCTGCTCAGGCAGGAAACCTATACCATTTCAGACAAATGGTTGCCCAATCTCTTGAAAACTTCCAGTGTTGGAGCATTCACAACTTCTGGAGGCAGGTTGTTCCACTGATTAATTGTTCTACCTGCCAGGAAATTTCTCCTTAGTTCTAGGTTGCTTCTCTCTTTGATCAGTTTCCATCCATTGCTTCTTGTCCTGCCTTCAGGTGCTTTGGAGAATAGCTTGACTCCCTCTTCTTTGTGGCAACCCCTGAGATTTTGGAACACTGCTATCAGGTTGGGGACCCCTGCTTTAATAGGAAGTAAGGAAAGTTCTCCTCTTAAACCTCTTGTCAACCAACAATGTTTTTTTCCTCTGGTGGACCTTTTTATGGAGAGCCTCTACTGAAGTTCCTCCCACATTCCATGCATTAATCTGTTTGTTTTTCCCCATAAGGACCCTTTCATGCAAAGTGGAGTCACTCCTCACAGCGGTGGGTTACAACCCACAGAAATGGGTTATTGAACAATCTCAAAAGCAATAAAAATGTTTCTCGTCCTGTTCAAAATAAAACAAGAATAAAACATTGAGAGCAAAACAAGTTCTAACATTATAATGAAGGCTATTCATGTTAAATATTAGAAGACATTTCCTGACTGAAAGATTTCTTAACTGTGGAAGACTCTGCCTAGGATCACGGAGGGTAGGGGAGATTTCCCAGTGAGGCCTGAACAACCAGCCTAGATGCCCTACCAGATGCTGTCACAGAGAGGAGGGAGTCAACCTATTTTCCAAAGCACCTGAAGGCCAGACAAGGAATAAAGGATGGAAACTAATCAAGGAGAGATTCAACCTAGAAATAAGGAAAAATTTTCTCTCAGTGAGAACAATCAACCAATGAAACAGCTTGCCTGCAGAAGTTGTGGGAGCTTCGGACTTCCAGTCCTATGCGGTAGCAACTGGTCGTGGGCTTGCGGACCACCGCACCCCCGCGGCTAATTTTCATCCTGCCTGGAGACCCTAATGGGTCCAAGCCGTCCTGGAGAGGCGGCGAACAAAGAAGGGTGCCCCGGCGACTCTGGAATGACGGCGGTCATTCCGTTCGTCTTGGGGAAAGCATTCTAACCCGACAGGAAAAAGGCTGTATTTCATCGATCAGCCCAAGCTACTTGCAACCGAAGTCCAAAAAACTAACCAGCACAACAGTAAACAGTGTGCTTGAAACTGGGTAAGGAATCTGATTTTCCCTTTTCCATTCCACAGTCAATTTCCTGGAAAAGATTCCCAAGAAGCAAAATACCTCCAAAAGTGAAGGAGGGGGACTTCTGCCCCACCCTTGTACTAACAGAAGCGACGGATTAAAATTTCCATGGAGGATCAAAATATATGGTAGTGAAATAAATTTATAAACCTGAAAGGTAAAATTTAATTTTGGACAAGTTTAAAATTGTTGAATGGTTAAGACTCTCATTTTAAAGACCATTGTTCATATTGAAAACTAAATAGATGCTGACACCTAGATGCTGCAGACAAAGAGAGAATTATAAACTTTAGAAAAAGAAATCTTTTTTGAACTCTTTGGATTACAAATATCTATTTAACCGGGATTCTAAAGCTATTTGCAGAAAAGAAGGAAGACTTCAACTTTTGGCCATCATGGATCAGAGACATGTAGATAGAACACACCAAGAAAACATAAATACCTCTCAGGAGGAGATATATGGTATACTGCAATTAATTCAAATAACAATGAGTTCAAATCACAAAGAAATCCAAAATAAATTTGAAAATATAAATCAATCTATTTCTAAGTTAACTCTACAACAACAACAAAACTTCCAGGAAACAACAACATAGAAGGAGCAGACAAAACAAATAAGTGGGCATAAAATTGAAAATAGAGACTCAAAGATGGAACTTAACAAAGCAAGAAAACATGATTTAATCCTAGTGGGGGGAAATTCACAAGAAATGAAAAAAATAACTCATCCCTTAAGACTACAAAATAAATCTGAGGACAAAAAAACAGATTGGATAAAATGGAATGTAGAGATGTTGAAAACATCAGAGAGAAAGGAAGTGATAAGAGAAGCAGAGAGAAAGAAAAAGAAAAAGATTTTCAAGAAACATGGAAACATGGAAAGGCAAAAGCCTCTATTCGATTTACTTCTTATACCTACAGCAACAGTCATGAATATACGGAAAAACTTTTTGACTCAGCAAAACACATTGATCAAGAAAGATACTGATCAAAGGAAAAAGATTAAAGTGAAAATTAAAAAAATAGATGATGGGATCTACCAGATAGAATATTTAAAAAAGAAACATTTGTTTGAATATGGTTAAAGAAATAGAAAGGATTTTGTATATATATGTCATTCTAAGAGGGATGAATTCCTTAAATAATACTGTATGCTTTTCCCCCCCTTTTTTATTTTATTTCTTGATATAAGTAATATAATACTGTTGAAATGACTTAGATGAAGGAAATGTTTTAGATAATTAAATGTGTTTGAACTTGGGGAAATTATAATGTTTAAAAAAGAAAAAAATTGAATAAGAGTTAAAGGATTAGATGACTAGACACATTAAATGGAATAATTAAAGATTAAATATATTTTTAATTATGGTTAAAAAGAATAAGAAATTTTGGGAATAAACATATATTAGCTTAGGAGGAATATATATTTTAAGTAGTATTTTTCTTTTTATGTTTCTTTACTCTTGCTCTCTTTTCCTTTTGTTTACTGTTTTTACCTATTCTTTAAGAAATGTAAAAGTGTTGAGATGATTCATATGGGAAAAATGGATTTAAATCTTTAAATGTAATTAACTGTTGAGACGATCTTAACCAGCAAGAATATTTTGAACTTTATGGGAGAAACAAATTTAAATAAGAACTGTAACAGGATATAAGATGAGGCAACCAGAATGATTAGATAGAAAATAAATATTATATTGATATGATCATTATTTCTAGGAATATTGGGGGGGGATCATATATGTAACTGATGTTTATCAAAATAATAAGAACTGTATTAATTTAAGGTTTGCAAAGAAGACATTTTGGGGAAAAGGGGAAATCAACTAAATGTACTATGTGGATTATGGATTAGAGAAACCAATTGTTAATGATTTTTCTTTACAAATGTAAACCCAGCAAACACACTGTTTACCAACTATTAAGTGATTTATGTTTTAAAAAATCAGTAAAATATATGGGGGGAAAAGAAGTTGTGGGAGCTTCATCACTGGGGGCTTTCAAGAAGAGACTGGACTGCCATCTGTCAGAAATGGTGTAGGGTCTCCTGCTTGGGCAGGGGGTTGGACTAGATGACCTACAAAGTCCCTTCCAACTCTGTTATTCTATTCTATTCATCCATTCTGTGATTCTATGGATTGGCCAAACCCTCCCATCTCATTCACTTAAACTTTGAATTCAGATCTGGGACTTCCAAAGCCACATGGAGTCCCAAAGGATTTAGGCTGATGCTTCTTCTCCTCCACATTATCAAAATCACAGTGATCTGCTCATTCCTTCATGTTACATCACCAGGGGTGGTCTCTAAACAGAGTTCTGGATATAAACATCAGCCTCCAGGAAAAAAATATATGAAGTGATGTCATACATGAGAACTGCTGAAAGGCTAAAAAGTTGATATTTCATTGAAAGTCTGGAACAGTATCAAGGAACTCCCTTCGTCCCCTTTTGAAGTAATGCACCTTCAGGGAAGCTTCGTTTCCTGCTTCTGACTTTATCTGAGAAAAAGAGAAGAAGCTACAAGGGAGGGGACTGACTCAAGCAAACAAATGGTCTTCCAGCTTTTCCTTCTCGTGCTGCTTCCTCATGCAGTCAATGGGAAGGTCACTTTGAAATGCCCTCTAAACCTGGAGAGGAATGAAGCTGACCCACTAAATTTTTACAAGCTGGGGGACCTTCTTCTGGGTGGGGTTATCGGTGCAACCAAAGCATCCTTTCTCCCTTATGATTTCAATAGGAACCCCTCTATAAAGGTTTATGGGTAAGTCACTGCAGGTACAATGAAACTGCTTCTCTGCTGGTCATTGCTAATTTCCAGACTTAATCTAGATGTAACTGCACTATTTCATCATTATCTTTCATCCATTGCTGTCTTCTTGTGTTGGAGAAAGATGCAAGGGAGATTCACAAAGCATGGCTTACAAGGTTCCTTTATATAGAATACTGGTAAATATGCAGCCAAGTGTGTGTGTGGGGGGTATTTCTTGACATCAATTTAATAGGCAAAAAAGCTGCAAAAGCTACATCTCTTGTGTCCATTATCAGGGCTCATCTTTAGATCAGATTTTCTCTGTTGGTCACTCTTGGAGTTAAGAGTTTGGGTACACCAGTTCAAAGGCTTCAGCCCTACATAGCTTCCTGAGTTTTAAGGTCCTTTCTGAAATGTAAGATAGGACAACCTTGATTGTCATTTTTTACTCTGGGCACACTGAAATTCTGTTGCCTGCCCTCAAAAGTGTACACATACATAACATACATATAAACATGCTACATACAACATATGTATATACCTACTTCCTTATATATAAATACATATAAATATTAATCACTGTCCATCTTGAATACATAGTGAAAAGAGGAAGTTTGAAAGTTCACAAGGTTAATACTGTATGGAACAAAACTGTGACTGAATCTGGATGTTCTGCTTTGGATACCACGAAGCCCCCTCCTCTCAGAAGGTAACAGGGAAAACAGGTCATGAAGAGGATGTATAGCGTCCCAGACAATCCTGCAGACCCTGCTCAAGCATCACTTATATGCTATGTCCTGGATAGAAAGGAGTGAACTGCCAATAATCTTTTCTGCCATCCTCACCACTCTCTGCACTGCCTTCCTATCTGAAGCAATGATGCTTCCAAACCAGACTGTAATGGAATATGACAGGATACTCTTGATCATTCCTCTATAGAAAGTGGTAAGGACAGGGGAAGGAAGATGTGATTTTCTCATGTGACGCAGAAAATGCAGGTGCTGCTGTGCCTGCTTCACCAGTGTCTCACTGTTGAGCGACTAAGCCAGCCTACCTGTTAGCTGCACACCCAGAAATTTGATGCTGCTAAGTATCTCCACAGGTGAACCATGTAAAGGAGACACTCACTTTCTTTCATGTCCTCTAAACAGAGAGATCTTAACTGAGAGGCAGAACAAGTCTGCTCCCCCAACACCCTATAACTGATCATTAAAAGGTAAGTGCTAGTGAAGAAACTAAATTCTTTGGGGGAGAATTTGAAAGTGACTTCTCTATCTTCTGAGCAAGAGCAGATGGATGAAACCTGCAATATCATTTTCCAACATAGAAAGCCAACCTTGCAGAACTAGGATGGACAGGGTGGACATTTCAATGAAGCAGGAGATGTAACACTAGGACATCGTAGGAGCTATTTAACAGCTCAGGAAGTGGTGACTTCTCTCCCTGGAAGCATCTCAACAAAATCTGGGTGGTCACCATTCAAAGATTGTTTATTCAGCTTGCCTTGGGCATCCTGAAGCATTAAGGATTATAAAGATATAAAGGAAGATATTAACCTTCCAGCCTATCACTCCCAGACAATGTGCAGATAGCAACAATGAGGTTTACTTGAGTTTGGTCTTGGAATTCCTAGGAAAATTCCAAGGATAATTCAAGGAGATTTCAGGGCTGAATATAAGGGTCTTTTAGTCCCCTGCTTTAAAAAAAAGTATAAAAGAAAAGAATTCAAGAAACCAGGTGGGAAAAATACTCCTCTTCCATAATTGGTGCAATTATGAATCCTAATAAAAATATCTGTGACAAAATAGCATACAAACCATTAATTTTAGATAACACCAGACTTTTGTTGATCTAAACAGGCTCTGTTACAGCAAAATTTGGAGTGTGTTTTTCTTTCATTTTATAATATATTTTCTATGCTACACACTAATAAATTAAAATTCTCATTCTTGTTTTCACTATTTTACTTAACTTCATATTTCCTATTCCGAGACTATTTCACAGATTATAAGGACATATTTCACATGATAAAATGGATAGCTGAATATTTATAACATGTAAACATTGTTTTGATAGGTTGATCAGTGATTTATGTTACATTTAGACAGAAACCCTTGTGCAGTTATATAAAAATGACATTATTTTCATTAATAATGATGTGAAATATATATATATTTTCAGGAAGGGATCCACATTTTCCTGGAAAATTCTCTCTTTCCCTTTTGCCATCCAGGAGATCAACCAGGATCTCCAGCTTTTACCCAACATCTCCCTGGGCTACAATCTCCATGAAAACTGTTTCAATCTAATCATAACTTTGGACGCCTTGCTAGATTTGCTTTCAACAGGGGAGGCAAATATTCCAAACTACAGGTGTGGGAGCCATAAGAGACCTCTGGTAGTTTTTGAAGGGTCCAATGCTGATATCTCCATCCAGATTTCAAATATGTTGGGCATTTATAAAATTCCACAGGTGTGTGCATGTGTTGGGGAACACTACTTCTCCTTTGAATTTTTCATGAAATTAACGGGCAGCTTTTCATCATTGAAACCATTGACCTAGTGTAATTGAGTGGTTCTAAATTCACAAAGAGGGGAAAAGGTTAAAACAGCCAGATATGAAATACCTAAATCCAATCCAAGTTAGATTCTTCCTATTTGTGGAAGAAACATCTCATACTCAAGGCTAAGTGGAAGGGAGTGCAACCTATGAACAGACCAACCAGAAAAACTGTGAATACACTCTTGTTGAGGTGGTTTTCCTCTAACATAGTATAACTGGGATTATTATCTTAGATTTCAAGTGCTAATAATATCTTGGCTTGGAGTTGACTCAATCAATCAGAATAGAGCTGGAAGGGACCTTGGAGGTCTTCTAGTCCAGCCCCCTGTTCAAGCAGGAGACCCTACAACATTTCAGACAAGTGGCTGTCTAGTCTCTTCTTTAAAAACTCCCATGATGAAACACCCACAACGTCTGAAGGCAAGCTGTTCCACTGGTTAATTGTTCTCACAATTAGGAAGTTTCTCCTTGATTCCAGGTTGCTTCTCTCCTTGATTAGTCTCCATCCATTGTTTCTTGTCTTGCCTTCTGGTGCTTTGGGAAATAAATTGACCCCCTCCTCCTTATGGCAGCCTCTCAAATACTGGAATACTGCTATCATGTCCCCCCTAATCCTTCTTTTCTCCAGACTGGCCATACCCAAATCCTGCAACCGTTCTTCATATATTTTAGTCTCCAGGCCTTTAATCATCTTAATTGTTTTTCTTTGCACTTTTAATAAATAATACATTTTTTCCCTTTTCAGATCAATTATGTTTTTGTTTCTCAGACTTCACAGAATGACAAAATTCTCTCCCCTTTTTTCTACCGTGTGGTCCCCAAAGAAGGAGCTCAGTATCCCGCAATTACCAAACTGCTCCAGCATTTCAGGTGGACATTGGTCGGTCTGGTTGCTCCAGACTCTGATGGTGGAGAGAGGTTCATGAGAAGTTTGACTCCTCTGCTTGTCAGGAATGGCATTTGTATTGTTTTATCCCAAAGCATCCCTGTGGCTGACCCTCATGTACATATTGATTCTTTTCAATTTTACAAATGGAGACAAGTCAATGTCTTTATTTACTGTGTGGAGATTGATTCCTTCATTAGAGGGATATTCATTACTCAGAAGATAATTGAAACTTACACAAAACCCACAGTCGGAAAGGTCTGGATCACTTCAGCTTTGTGGGATTTTACTCTGGATTTACGGTATAGTGCATTGATTATTCCATCCATCTATGGCTATATTTCCTTCTTGATCCAGACAAATAGAAATGCCAAATATGGTGATTTTCAATCTATTTACAAGTCTATCATAGGCTTTATGAAGAAAGCATTTCATTGTTCCTATTCCAAGCATGGCTTGTCCATGAAAGGCTGGACAAGATGCCCAGAAAAAGAGGACCAAGAAACTCTGCCCCAAGAGGAGATTGAAGGAATCCTGTCTCTGGACAGCTACATCATTCATCGCTCCATCTGGAGTGTGGCCAGAGCCTTAAATGCTGCATATTTATCCAGATCTAAGAGGAAAATGAAAAATGATAAAGATCACTTGGCTGTTCAGCAGCTGCAACCATGGCAGGTATTCCCTCTGCATCATCTCCTGGTGACATTATTTTCTATTTTTTTTTTAACTGTAAACTTATCTGTGAAGTTCATTACTTTATTCAGAGATTTAGCTTTCCTCTATATAGTCCTGGACTAACTCTGTGTAAACATCATTGGTAACGTGGGCCTTTTTCATCTCCTGTATGAATTATTTCAATAGCAATAGCACTTAGACTTATATACCGCTTCACAGTGCTTTGCAGCCCTCTCTAGGTGGTTTACAGAGTCAACATCTTGCCTCCAACAATCTGGATCCTCATTTTACTGACCTCGGAAGTATGGAAGTCTGAGTCAACCTTGAGTCAGTGAGAATCAAACTGCTGAACTGCTAGCAGCTGGCAGTCAGCAGAAGTAGCCTGCAGTACATGGCTCTTGCTAATAGCTAAAGATTTCCCTGTCCGAGTTTAAAGTTTTCATGTCCGACTTTAGAACACAGTGCTCATCTCCATTTCTTAGCATTGTCCAAAGACAATTTCTATAGTCAGTAGCCAACATGGCTATACGACAAAGGTGCATGGAATGTTGTTACTTTCTCACCAAAGTGGTACCCATTAATCTACTTGCATTTGCATGTTTTCAAACTGCTAAGTGGGCAGGAGCTGGGGCAAGTTACAGGAACTCATCCAGTTGCACAGAGCTCAGATCTCTAATCTGGGCTGTCAGCTCTCCAGTTGACAAGCTCAAAATCTTTGACCATTGAGACCATAGCCTTTTCCTAATTTATATAAAGATAATATGCGAGAAGATTGTAACATACAAGATTGATATCAGCCCTACAAGATAGACCAGACTAAGCAACTAATGCCATACATCAGGAGTCCCCAACCCCCGGTCCGTGGACCAGCACCAGTCCACAGCATGCCAGCAACTGGGCCACGCAAACAAGTGAAGCCCCATCTGTGGTATGCAGGAGGCATGCAAAACCACGCCCCCGCCGGTCTGTGGAAAAACTTTCTCCACAGAACTGGTCCCTGGTACCCAAAAGGTTGGGCGCCAGTGCCATACAGGTCAAGGCTGCTTTTATAGTAGCAGAGTTTTGCAATATTTTTCATGGTCTGAGCTTCAATGTATAGTAAGTGAATTTCCTTAACTTTATGAGCTAATATGTTTTAAGATTTTTTTCTTTCACTTTATTATATTATGTTATGTTAATTAGGTAATTGCACCCACGGTCCATACAGAAATTTCTGCTAAATGCAGAAATGCAGATAGTAAATGCAGATACAGAACACTGAAACTGTGCAGAATTATCCTGTCAGAATTCCTGCTCTATTTTCTCTGTTTTCCCCTCATCTCTTATTTTAGCTTCATCTTTTCCTGCAATACTCATTGCTTTACAATAACTCCTTTGATGGATTATATATGGATGAGAGTGAAGAGCTGGCTGCTGATCTTGACATCATGAGTTGGGCCCAGTTTCCCAATAAGTCAGTTGTCCGGGCAAAATTTGGGAGCCTAGCAAGACAGGGATCAGGAGAAACCATGTTTACTGTTGACCAGGATGCAATGGTGTCCCCCAAATGGCTCAATCAGGTGAAGGAAATTTTTCTTCCTCAGTTCTTTCAACACCACAGGAAAGCCAGAAAGTGCTCTCTCGAAGATTGACTCTAATTACAGAATCTTGCAGGACCGATTCTGCTGTACTGGCTATCCTTCTGACCCTTCAGTGAATTAAGGGAGGTCTCTGCCTGAGCCACATCCAAGTATTTTTGACCTGGACTTGCAAATGTTTCAGCCCCTTTTGTCTAGGGAATCATAGTTCCATCTCTACAATCCTGCTCAACATTCTGCAGATGGAGCTGTAACCCATCTCTGTCTGGCAAACCTTAGGTCACAAAGTCTTATTAGGAGAAGTAATATCAAAGAGAGACAGTATGATGATGTTCTTTTTGAACTGGAGGTGTTTGGGATTGCAAGGGTAGCACGTACTGCTTCTCCACAGAGGGAAGAAATCCTCTCAAGGTCTTCTGCCCAATCCTACCCCAGAGACCAGAGCTTCTCCACCACAGCCTTTATCCTTCAGTCAAGCTGCCACCTGCAGCCTTGTCTCTTCAGTGGAGCTCTTGTCCAACTGGGTCTTCACTTTCCTTCTTCCATGAAGGTCACCTCAGAACCTTCTTTCTTTCTTCCCAGCCTGGAACCAACCACTGCTCTTGTCCCAAAGGTGCTTTTTCAAGAGGCAACTGGATTTAAAACAAAAAACAAAAAACAAAGTCCAGTTGCCTCCTGAAAAAGCACCTTTGGGACAACCATGACCTGGATGGCTGAGAATCTCCATAGACAAGCACTGCTCTGCATACTTAACCTCTATCTCCAAAATTTATCTCAAGCTATTCCCTTCACAAACTTTTTCTCTCCTATCCCTCTCCCCTCTCCTCTCTCTCTCTCTCTCTCTCTCTCTCTCTCTCTCTCTCTCTCTCTCTCTCTCTCTCTCTCTCTCTCATTTTTACATTAGATTTTTAAATTAGACTGGCAGCAAGTCTCCCAGCAACTAAGGAGGTGTGTTATGTACCCCAATGGTCTAGTCTGATATACACCAGGCTGCCCCAATGGAATTGCTCTTTTGACATCTCCTAACCACAGCCCTAGCTAGCAGCCAGATCAGCTCATCAGCCCTTGTGAACGTACAGCTGCCCTTCATGGCCAGAATTGAACTAATTTAGCCCTTTTCCTGACTCCAATGGCTGTCTAATATCAGCAGAAGAGCAGGTAGGCCAATAAAGCCTTCTTCTTCTTCTTCTGCCATATCCGTTATCGGACGTTGGCGATCCTGTTGGCGATCCTGTTTTTATCAGCAGCCGCACGAAAAAGTGCTGCTGAGTTTTGTCCAAACCAGTCCCTTAGATTTTGAAGCCATGATGTTCTTCTTCTGCCTGGACCTCGTTTGCCTTCAATCTTTCCTTGGAGGATTAAATGGAGTATGCTGTATTTTTCTGGGTGTCGCATCACATGTCCGAAATATTCTAACTTTTGTTTTTTAATTGTTTTGATGATTTCCCTTGGCTTTCCCAGGCGGCTTATCACCTCCTCATTTCTGATTTTGTCAACCCAGCTTATACATAACAGCCGCCTGTAAATCCACATTTCAAATGCTTCTAGTCTCTTCAGGTGGCCTTCTGTCAGAGACCAACTCTCTACTCCATAGAGCAGGATAGAAAAAATATAGCATCTGACAAGCCTGATTTTCAGTCTTAGGCTTATGTCGTGACTGCAGAAGACCTTTTTCATTTTGAAGAATGCTGTTCGAGCTTTCTCTATCCTTGTCTTTACTTCAGCGGTCATGTCCCAGCTTTCATGTAAATTAGAACCGAGGTGTGTGATCCTTTCAACTTTTTCTAGTGGTGTTCCTTCTGAATTTACTGGTGGTAAGTTAACGGGTTGTTTGCTGACGACCATGATCTTGGTTTTAGAGGTGTTAAGCTTCAAGCCGTATTTTCCAGATGTTTCTGTGACTCTGTTGATGAGGAGCTGAAGGTCTTCATGCTTACTGGCAAGCAGAACTGTATCGTCAGCATATCTTAAGTTGTTGATCCAAACACCGTTTACTTTGATGCCAGCATCGATGTTCTCCAGTGCCTCGTTGAAGATTGACTCAGAGTAGATATTGAACAACAGTGGAGACAGAATACATCCCTGTCTGACCCCTCTTCTTATTTCTGCATCAGCTGAGTATTTTTGGCCTAGTCTCACATTTGCTACCTGATGCCAATACAGATTCTTTATTATTTGGATGTCTTTGTCATCTAGTCCCCCTTGTTTCAGGATTTCTAATAGTTTGCTGTGTCTTATTTTATCAAAAGCTTTTTCAAAATCAATGAAGCACATGTAAACACTGTGGTTGATATCTCTACAACGCTGTACAAGAACCTGAATGCTGAACAGCGCATCTCGTGTACCAAGATTGTTTCTGAAACCAAATTGTGTGTTACCTAGACGCTCTTCAATTTTGTTGTATATTCTTGTGTGAATTATTCTCAGGAATATTTTCAGGGCATGACTCATTAAGCTTATTGTTCTGTATTCAGTACACTTCTTTGCATTTATTTTTTTGGGGATTGTCACAAAGGTTGATTTTAGCCAATCATTTGGTATCTTTCCTGTTTCGTATATCTGATTGAAGAGCTGCAGTAAAAAATTCTTCCCATTGTCTTCCAGCAATTTTAAAATTTCTACTGGGATATCATCAGGTCCTGTGGCTTTTCTTGTTTTTGCTATTTTTATTGCATGTTCAACCTCCTCCATAGTGATGTTTGGTCCAGTTGTTATACTTCCCATATCTATATCATCCCTAGTGTCCTCAAAAAGTTCTTCAATATATTCCTTCCATCTCTTTAGTTTTTCATCCTCATCTAAGATAATTTTCCCCTCTTTGTCAACTAAGTTGTTGGTTTTCTTTTTGTAGAGGCCTGCTGCTTCTTTCACTTTTTTGTGTAAATTGAAATTATCATGCATACGTTCTGTCTCTTCTATTTCCTTGCATCTCTTTGCAAACCACTTTTCTTTTGCCAGTCGAATTTTTCTTCTAATTGTTTTCTGCAATTCATTGTATTTTACTTTGTTTTTATTTTTATAAGATCTTCTTTCATCCATGAGATGAAGAATTTCCTCCGTTATCCACTGTTGTTTCTTGTGGTACCCCTCTCTCTGTTTTGAATTTGTTACCTCTACTATTGCATTTTTAAATTTATTCCAGTTCACTTCTACATCATCATCATTCAGGTTGTTGGTTTCCCTTAAATGATTTTCTAGTTCTTCTTTAATCTTCCCTCCATGTTTAATGATGAAGTCTCTGTCGATTCTTGGTTTAGCAGGGTTTGGGTTTTTCATCCTTTTTAGTTTCAGCTGGACTTCAGCAAGTAGTAGATTATGATCGGATGGTACATCTGCACCTGGGTATGTCTTTACTGATTTTACTGAGTTTCTAAATCTTTTGTTTATTGTAAAATAGTCAATTTGGTTCCTTACTACATTATTTCGTGTATCTGCTGGTGATCTCCAAGTGTAGAGGCGTCTTTTTGGCAACTTAAAAAAAGTATTCATCACACATTGCCTATGTTCTTTGCAGAAGTCTACAAATCTGTCACCTCTACCATTTCTGGTTCCTAAGCCAAAGTTTCCAACTACAGGAGCATCACTTCCTTCTCCCACTTTTGCATTGAAGTCCCTCATGAGTATTGTGATATCATTACTTTTTACGGTTTTCAGTACACTGCTTATATCTTTGTAGAACTTCTCTAAATCCTCCTCATCGCTGTCAGCTGTGGGAGCGTAAACTTGTATAACATTCATATTTACTGGAGTACTATTTATTTGGATCATTATCACTCCATCGGATACAGGAATAAAGGACTTGATGCATTTATTTACACGATTGTTTATGATTATAGCTACTCCATTTCGATGGTGTTTGCTGTTCTCACCAGAGTAGTAGATAGTATAATTTCCTATTCTACACATTCCATTTTCAGGCCAGCGCACTTCACTCACTCCCAGTATAGAGATATTGTATTTGGACATTTCTTGGATAGTGTTGTGTGTTTTCCCAGCTTCGTATAGGCTTCTCAGATTCCATGTACCAATTCGTAGTTTTGGGTTTATCATGCTTCTAGCGGACTGGGAGATTCTTAGCACCCCTGCCCCATTTAAGGAGCACCCGTACTCGGGGCCATTGTTAGGTTTTGCCGCCATTAACATGATTTTCCTGGGAAGTATATAGTGTAGTAGTCTCCCCTTTGCTTTCTATACCACTGTGCACACGCTGTTCAAGTGGCTGCCACCACACCATGCGCTGTTCTTCTGAATCCGTTCCAACCAATATGGTCTCCGCCTTCAGTCGATAAAGCCTATATGCCCCAAATGCACACAACACATTTTCTCCACATTGTCCTTGACATGTCTTCTGTTTTGGCTTAGTCCCTCCCAGAATCCAAATGTGTAGAGAGCTGCCATCCTGGATTCTTCATGGTGCCTCGAGAAGGGGAGCCCCCTTGCTGCTACGACTGTGTTCCTTGTGGGGAAGGGACCATCTCCACTCAAGAAGGTGGGTGGCTCTGAAGGAAAAGTCCCCAGGGTGAGAGTGATCAAAGAGTCTGATTTCACAATTTTGGTGTTTCTTTTTTGCCTTCCTTGCCTTAAGATGCAGAATGAGTTTCATGAGGTATGTTGTAAGAATTCGAGAGAAAGATGGCTGATCAGCCAAGCCTTGTTTTCCCTCTGATCACCTCTTCAGAGTTCTTCTGAGGAGAAAAGAGGACCTTTTTATGAAAAAGGATTCATGTTTGCATATTCCATGCTGACTTTCTTTCCACAATTTGTACATAAATTGAAAAAAAGCATATTAAGAGAAAAGTGCTGAAAACACAGTCACAGAAAAGAAAACACTTTAAAGTACAATATTTTAAAGACTCTCAGATAAAAGGTGTGAAGGATTGCTGGAAAAATGTAAAAACAAAAACAAAATCAAATATGAGGGAATTGACTAATCTGAGATGATGCATTTAGAACTAGATAGAAGAAAAGGCCAACACTACAGGCAGTGGATAAATCATATTTTTCCCATCTCTCTCTTTTGCAGATGCAGAGAAATGCACCAAATGTTCAGAGGATCAGTATCCAAATGAGAAACAAGATCATTGCATCCCTAAAGTCATAACCTTTCTATCCTATAAGGGAGTTCTGGGGAACCTCCTGGCTTCCTTTGCCCTCTTCTTGTCTTTAACCACAGTACTTGTGTTAACAATCTTCATTAAATACTTGGAAACTCCATTAGTCAAGGCCAACAACAGAAACCTCTCTTACATCCTCCTTATCTCCTTGTTGTTTTCCTTCCTGACCTCACTCCTCTTTATTGGCCAACCAAGGAAAGCCACTTGTCTTGTCCGTCAAACCGTTTTCAGCATCATCTTCTCAACTGCTGTCTCTTCAATCTTAGCCAAGACAATCACAGTAGTGTTGGCCTTCCTGGCCACAAAGCCAGGCAACACTATTAGGAGGTGGCTGGGAAAAGCTCTGGCCAATTTCCTTGTACTTTCTTGTTCTGGAATTCAAAGTCTTATTTGCTCCATCTGGTTAGGAATCTCTCCCCCCTTCCCTGACTCTGACTTCCACTCCCAGCCTGGAGAGATCATCCTGCAATGCAATGAAGGGTCTGTTGCCATGTTCTATGGAGCCCTGGGCTACATGGGCTTCCTGGCTGCCATCTGCTTCACGGTGGCTTTCCTGGCCAGGAATCTCCCTGGGGCTTTCAACGAAGCCAAGCTGATCACCTTCAGCATGCTGATCTTCTGCAGTGTCTGGGTAAGTTTTGTGCCCACCTACCAGAGCACCAAAGGGAAATACATAGTGGCCGTGCAGGTCTTTTCCATCTTGTCCTCCAGTGCTGGACTGCTGGGCTGCATCTTCATCCCCAAGTGCTATATTATTATCCTGAGGCCAGATCTCAATACAAAGGAGCAACTTGTTTTAAAAAATAAAATAAAATAAAAAATGGAGGCTTATGTATTTTGTAATTTTAAGATGATAATTTAGGATTCCTCCTGCAACTTTTTTCCTATTACTTTCATTCTCATTCCCAAGAATTATGTTTATTTTTGTTTAATCTTTTCTTTGTTATTGATTTAAAATAATCAATAATCTTTTTTACCTGATAGCTTCAGGACACAGTCATGCACAAACAGAAGCATGCACGATTATATCTGGACAATTTTATTTATTTATTCATTTATTTTTTATCAGTAATACTAAATGCTTTAACTTGGAAAATGAAATGAATCAAATGAATATGGTTTGTATTGTATTTCATATTTATTGGTTTGACTTCTTGTTCCCCATGTAGAATCTATAAAGATTGGTGCATGCTGGAAATATTGTTAACAAATCATATTATTAAAATCTTCCTTGTTGTAAAAAAGCTGTTGCCTCTTTGGGACTAAGAAATGGGGTCCCCCAGAGCACCTAATTCTGAGAGATGAATTTCCAATTTTTCTGTTCAAGGTGAGAGGAAAAACTGAGTTAAGCATAATTTAGGAGCTAAAATATTTATCTCACTGATGTATTGAAAGAATTTATCTGCTTCAATAAATAGCATAAGCTGCCTGATTTGTTAATTTATTTTTATTGCTTTTTGGTTCATAACAAAAAAACAGAAAAATAAAACAGTAAAACAATAGTGATGATTATACTGTACATTCATTGTCAAAGAAAAAAGACATAAAAATGCCAAGAGAAATGACAAAGAAAAAACAAAATATAATATGATAAGTTATTATAACCATAAATGGTTATAAGTTTACATATAATTGCAGGCAATTTTGAATGAAATTTTAAAAGGTTGATGATTTACAAAAAAATTCCAGCAGACTCAATTATTGTATATCTGGTTAAAATTTTACAACAATTACCTATGTTAATACTGAGAGAAACGGGGACTAAATTGAATTATGCAAAACAAAAGAATTTTGAGTTTACAAATAAACCAAGGAAATGATTGGCTCACAAACTGAGAAAGGAGAAACAAAAGAAAACAATATTGAAAATTGAGAAAAGAGATAAAATATTATTGGATTATGCAAGTATAAAGAAATCTTGCTATGACTTTTGTTCCAATTTGTATAAAAGAAAAGATACATATCTTAAAAATGTAACTTACCCAAACTCTCACAAACCCAGAGACAAATTATGAATATCCTACAACTACTATAAAGATAAAGAAGAATTATAGAACAATTTCCTTATTGAATTATGATTTTGAACTGTGTTTTGTTTAAAGTTCTGGAAGACCTGGTCTTCAGTGAGAATTATTTTCAAGGAATTAAGTCGATTTACATCTCAGAAGACTCAAATTGATCTAAATAATTCATGCGACATCCAGAAGGAGACCTGACAAGATTGTTCTTTGTTCCTTTTATGGTTTATTTTGGCTTTTGAAGTGTAGAATTGTCATGGCCCAGTAGAACGGAGTTCAGAAGGGAGGTTCTATTAGGTTAGTTGCCTAGCAACAGAGTAAAAATTCCAATGAGTGACAGTTGGCTGCTGCAACATTCCAAGGAGTAACAGCCTATGTAAGAGACTGGGTTCCCTCTCTTCTCTTTGTTGTCAACTATATTCGGCTCAGGTGTGGCCCTTGTGGATGACTTTCACTTTGAACCTTAGATGCTTGGACTGGCTGACAACTGTGATCCTGTTCTTGAGCCTTGGACCAATTTTAGATGACTCTTTTGCATGGCCCTCTTTAATAAACACGCTTTGCAGTCAGGTCTTGGCTATATTTGAAAACAAAACTCATGCTCTCTCAGGAAATCATGTACTGTAGATGTGCAAAGCTGAAACATGAAATCAGACTTGAACAGAGACGTCAATCAAGAGGAGAAGATAATGGGGCTAAAATTGAAAAAGAGACTTATAAGTTGAGAATTGTTGTCTCCAAACTCAGGCAATCCAATTTTGATGTGGAGCTGATAAGAACTTCATTCCTGAATTTGAGACACTTTGCAAAGAGATTCTTTGCCCACCCAAAAATAAGAATCACCAAATAATTCAGGCAAAGCATAAAGCATTTATTAGGGGGAATCAAGTCTTTTTTATAACAAATGATATGTACATGTCAAGGTTCCGACTGACAAACTCAACTGAGCAAGCACCATCGAGACAATCCGATCTCTTAATGCAAAACTTTATTGAGTACATCATTTCAGCATAAATGAAGCAAAACCAGCTCTGGTTAGTTCCTGCGCAAACCACGATAATTAAAATCTCCCTCCCTCTATTAGTGCAGGTCACATGGTCCAATTGAGGCCTAAGTTATTGTTATGAGAAAGTGTCTTTGTGGATTTCCAAACACCTGCTGAAATGTCCTTTGTTCACATGGGCTTACTTCTTGTTGTCTGCATTTCATTTCCCCTTCTCCTCCCCCCTAGTGTTGGCAAGCTGAGAAGTAATAATGGTGGCAACATCACACACGTACTTTGAGCTTGACAGTACATTTAGCATATGTGATAGCAATAGCAATAGCATTAGTACTTAGACTTATATACCATTTCATAGTGCTTTACAGCCCTCTCTAAGGGGTTTACAGAGTCAGCATCTTGCCCCCAACAATCTGGGTCTTCATTTTACTGACCTCTGAAGGATGGAAGACTGAGTCAACCTTGAGCCTGAATCAGGATCGAACTGCTGGCAGTCAGCAGTTATACTGCAATACTTCATTCTAACCATGGCACCACCATGGCTCTGGAGTGTCAACCATCAGAAGGAGATGTATAAATTATTCCAAATTCTGACTGAGTATTCATGCCATCTCACCATCCTCCCTCACACCAGATCCATGGGACAATCATCCCATTCTAAAATTTGGGAATTCTACAAAAGAATTCCTAAAAGAATTTAGGAATTGTTTTGTAGAAATCTTATGAAACTGTATTTTAGCTCTCCTCTTAGCTAACGTCTATATAATGATTTAGTTTATCAGTTGGATAAATCAAATTGTCCTCCTCCTAATTTGGCTCGGAGGTGTCTTTCTACTCTCCTTATGGTGATGAAGCTCAGTTACTCAGAGTCATCTGAACTGTAAGATGGGCAGCAAATAAATTTGATAAATAATAAATCAAGCTGAGATTTTGAGTCCAACAGTGTGGAGAACCCAAATTGTAGATCAACTCTGATAAAATTAAAATTATGGAAATTTGAAAGACACCCTGACCCAAATAAATATTTCTGGCATATCAACAAGATTCCCATTGCACCACTGTGTGATATTCCAAATATTTGGGGTGTGGCATCTCAGGGATACACTAAGAGTTAGGACAGTTGTACTAATTTGACTGCTCAAAAGAGTTCAGCAACCATCTTGCAATTCCACTCGACTATCTTCCAGCTGCCATTTAACTATTTCAACAAAATCATTGGCCCAGGTCAGATATGAGAATGCTTTGGACCATTTTCTATGTCTGGCCTGTTAGAACATATTGAGAGTGGAAATTCCTCAGTCTCACATTTTTATATTTCTTCTGGTTGTAAATTGCTCCTTTGTATTCAGGTCTGGCCTCAGAATGATAATGTAGCACTTGGGGATGAAGATGCAGCCCAGCAGCCCAGCATTGGAGGACAAGATGGAAAAGATCTGAACAGCCACCATGAATTTCCCTTTGGTGCTCAGGTAGGTGGGCATGAAGGACACCCAGACACTGCAGAAGACCAGCATGCTGAAGGTGATCAGCTTGGCTTCGTTGAAGACCCCAGGCAGGTTCCTGGCCAGGAAAGCCACCACGAAGCAGATGGCAGCCAAGAAGCCCATGTAGCTGAGGGTAATGTAGAACATGACAACAGACCCTTCATTGCATTGAACATTAATCACTTCAGGCTGGGAGTGGAGGTCAGAGTCAGGGAATGGAGGAGAAACTCCAAGCCAGATGGAGCAGATGATAATTTGGACAGCAGAACAGGAAAGAATGATGGAGTTGGCCAAGCTCTTCCTCAACCATCTCTTTGCTCGGTTTCCTGGTTTTGTGGCCAGGAAGGCCAACACCACCATAATCGTTTTAGCCAAGAGAGAAGAAATGGCAACTGAGAAGAGGATGCTGAAAACCGTTTGTCGGAGAAGGCAAGTGGTTTTCCTTGGTTGACCAATGAATAGAAAAGGAGTCAAGAAGCAAAGCAAGAGGGAGACCAGGAGGATGTAGGAAAGGTCCCGGTTGTTAGCTTTGACAATGGGAGTTTCTAGATATTTAATGAATATGATTAAAACAAGGCCTGTTGTTAGAAACAAGAGTAGAGCAAAAGAGACCAGGATGATACCCAGATGTTCTTCATAAGACATGAAGGTTATAATTTTGGGGATACATTGAACTCGGACCTCATTTGGATATTTATCATCCGGACACTTGGTGCACTTTTCTTTATCTGAGAAAACCAAAAAGCAATGTTTCTTTAATACTCTATCCTTTTACCTTTCAAGATATACTTTCTTGGACAACTGCTACCTTGAGCATTTTTGCAAATATATTTCTTCACATCTCCCCAGAAAGAAAATAAGAATAATATCATTTTCTAAAACAAATAACTGTATTTCTATGAAACTGCAGGAAGTCCTAGGACCTGAATAATTTCCTGTTTAGTGTACAAAATTCTCATAGTAACCTATACTATTAGAGGTAAATAATGAATCAGTTAATCTTTCTAGGCTAACTTCTTAGGTCTTGCCAGATGGCAGTTTTTAATTTACTGGATGGAGAGTATGCCTATCTTGTGAAATCTAGTTGACTGGCCACTAAAACTAGACCTATAAATAACCTGGAATGGCTATTGGCAACTGTGGTTGTATGGGTGTAATGAGGTGCACCCCTAACTGTCCACACTACCTCATTGTAGACTCAGATCATTAAGGATCTCAGTGATCCTCAAGAGCAAGCCCATATAAAATGTATTACAATAATACCTCCAAGAGATATTTTAAGTATCTGAGGGTGCAAATAACTAACAATCTGACTTGGTCTCTTCATACGTTATCTTTAGTGAAGCATGCAAACCAACAAATTTGCATTTCCTGCATTGAATGAGGAGAGCACATCTTTCTCCTTCTGTCCTGGCCACATTTTACAGAGGCACGATTAAGAGCATTTTAACAAACTGCATCACTGTTTGGTTTGGTGGCAGCAGTGCCTCAGATAGAAGGACCATACAGAGAGTAGTGAGAACAACTGAGAAGATTATAGGAACCTCGCTTTCCATTATTCAGGACACTGCTTATACAGTAAGCACTATGTGCTTAGAACTTGAAGTATTGTTAGAGACCCCACACATCCACTTCACAGTCTGTTTCTATTGCTCCCCTCTGGGAGGAGGTTTCAAAGTATTTATAGCAGAACTACTAGATTCTGTGACAGCTTAGTTCCATATGCCATCCATCTTGTAAATTCACAGGATTCTTCTTTTTGCCAAGTATATGTATACATCCAAACTAGACTGTGATGTTTCTCTATGTCACATATGTGTGTGTGTGTGTGGATATATGCATAATGGCATTTTTTTTAGCTGAATGCAATGAAATTTTATTTTAATGTATGCTGATTAGTGTACATTTAAAGTGACAATAAAGTTTTTATTCTAGTCTGGTCTAGGCTATACTCAGAAAGGTAAAAGTGGCAGGAAATTTTCAAACTAATAAACAGTAGGGATACTTTCTTTGGCAGTAGTAAAAGTTGCCCAGTCTAGCAAATCCTGCTATCTCTTCAAGGCCTTTTTGGTCTTCTTCACTTTAAATAAGAAATTGTGCATTTTGAAAATAAACAAGAATTCAGAAGTTCCAAATATGGATTTTCATGAAAATGCTCTGGATGAATTCATTTCTACAAGGTCTGTCCTTTTCTTTGGTGTCACTCACCTTCCTGAGTGGAGATTGTCCCCTCTGGACAAGAAATACAGTCATAGCAGCAAACTGGCTCTCCTTCTTGAGCCCACTTCACAAATCCAGGATGACAACTTTCCACACATTTGGACTGAGGCAGAGACTAAGCAGAAAAAAAGAAACAATGAATGCCAAAGAAAATATCTTAAGATTCACCATCCATGGAAAATGTAGGTCAACATGAACTTTAGTCAAGTAGTCTCTGGGCTTCACTTAGGTAAATATGAAATCACCAACTCCATTCCAGACAATATAGGACATATAACTACTGAGAGATTCTTCATTTCGTTCCTTGTTTTTGCTTCTGGCATATCACATTGCAATCAAGAGCTTTTCTACTTAATAAAGCCTGGAGGGATAAAATTGAGAATTGAGAAATGCAGTTTTGATCTAGTGGTTCAGGCACCAGTCTAGAAAGTGGGAGAACTTCACATCTAGTCCTGCCTTAGCCATGAATGCTAACAGAAAAGGTCCTTTCTGTTGAGAAACTACAATTAGCTGACACCAACTGGCATTGAAAGGCAGACTCTCATTTATTATTAGTTAAGTTTGGACTCCTAGAGAGAGTCTAAAAGAGGATAACAATCATGATAAAAAAATTGCATTGAAGGAGTTTTCAGTGAAATGCCCTATTACAAACTAAAGGCCAAACCTAAGTAGCATTTCCTGTCAAAATCTCTCTATTACTTCCGATATGTGGAAGGACTTTTGCTTGGATCAAAGTCTTGTTTCAGTGCTTCAGATTTTTGGGTCAAGGCATTATTTCACATCAGCACAATCTTTATGATTTCATGTGAACTTAAAGCCTTAGACCTCCTTCCAAGGAGCAGAAAGCCTATTGCTCTATCTTTGTGGGGTGAAAAAGAAGCATGGATAATTCTGGGAAAAGTCACAGCTGACTTTTCATGGACCTCCTCTTTCATGAGACACTTTCCCCAAGAAAGACATGATGAAACTTATTTCCCAATGTGACCAACAGGACTTCCATCCAGTCTTCCAGATTCAGTGCAACCCTGAATTCAGACACTGGTCAACAGAATTGCCTTCTTCTTTGTTATTTGAAGACAAGAAATAAGCAAATCTAAGGCTATTAGCAACACAATCCCCAGCACTTGAGAGTTTCTCATCAATTTGATACAGATACTAAATTGTAGAGGGGAGACAACTGTACCATAGTCTGCATTCTAAAGAATAATCATCCAGCATCCAATGTTGGACAGAGCTGAATCAGTTTAAAAGAGTGTTCCATATTATAACATCTGAAGGGCACCATTGTGAATAATACTGAAGCCTCCCAAGCAGTCTAAGAAAAATATAAGGTTCCTGTTCCCCACACTCAATTCTCATTGAAGGTCATCCACTTTGGTGACTAAGTTTAGTCCACTTCAAATGGTTCCTAAGGCTTTGGAGAACAGAGAAAAGACAGCAATATTTCACCCACCTTATTGAGCAACTTTAGCCGTGACAGAGCATCTTGGTTGATAATAAGTCCTTGTCTTTTAAAACTCCCAAGTTGCTCTTGGATGGGATCGTTCTTGGGGTCAACCAACAAGCTCACAATGTCCAGATCTGCTGTTACATCTCCATTTTGGTCCAAATAGAGTTTCCTCTGGGAAATATTGTAAAACTCATTCTTCTCCAGAAAGGGATGGAACTAGAATGGAAACATCCAGGAATTTTAAAAGCTGAGAACTTGGTTTCTTATCCCACATGGCCTTTTCACATTTGAATCTTTCTTTTACAGTTGTCTAACTTGCAAATATGCTTAATTAGGAGAACAAGTGCTACCACTACCTCTGTAAGTGAACAAAAAAGATTAAGCAAAATTTCTCAACCATATATTGACTATATATATATATATTGACAAAATATAATTGACACAATTGGTCGATTACATGAACATTCTAGTTGCCAAGCTCTTCCTCTCCCAGGAAGACCAGACAGGAAATAGGATTACATGAGCTAATTCTACTTTATCAGAAATCTACTAAGAGAATACTGGAATACACTTGGAATACGGCATCCAGTTTTGGTCACCACAATGTAAAAAAGATGTTGAGACTCTAGAAAGAGTACAGAGAAGAGCAACAAAGATGATTAGGGGACTGGAAGCTAAAATATATAAAGAACAGTTGCTGGAATTGGATATGTCTAGTTTAATGAAGAGAAGGATAAGGGGTGACATGATAGCAGTGTTCCAATATCTCAGGGGTTGCCACAAAGAAGAGGGAGTCAAGCTATTTTCCAAAGCGCCTGAAGGCAGGACAAGAAGCAACGGATGGAAACTAATCAAGGAGAGAAGCAACCTAGAACTAAGGAGAAACATCCTGACAGTTAGAACAATTAATCAGTGGAACAACCTGCCTCCAGAAGCTGTGATGCTCCAACACTGGAAGTTTTCAGGAAGAGACTGGACAGCCATTTGTCTGAAATGGTATAGGGTTTCCTGCCTAAGCAGGGGGTTGGACTAGACGACCTCCAAGGTCCCTTCCAACTTTGTTGTTGTTGTTGTTGTTGTTGTTGTTATTATTATTATTATTATTATAGAATCTTGCAAATCTGTAAGTACAAACTTCCTACCAACTCTTTTTTTTTATCCTGAAAAGTTAGGGAGGATCCTTTCTGAGTTTCTTTCCCCTGATATGAGGGTGTGGGCTCCCCCCACTTCTTATCTGATTATTCAAAGGCAGAATATCTTCTTCCCCCACCCCCAAAGGTCTTTAGATTATAGCAATAGTAATAGCACTTAGACTTATATACTGCTTCACAGTGCTTTACAGCCCTCTCTAAGCTGTTTACAGAGTCAGCATTTTGCCCCCAACAATCTGTGTTCTCATTTTATTGACCTCAGAAGGATGGAAGACTGAATCAACCTTGTCAGGATTGAACTCCTGGCTGTTGGGAGAGTTAGTCTGCAATACTATATTTTAACCACTTCGCCTCTTATGGGAATACTGGATACATAATTTGATTTCAGCAAAGTATTAACAAACTATTTTCTGATGTGATTATTAGGAGTCCATTTTAGTAGGGGCTGGACACTATAATAACTAAAGGGATTAAATTGCCTTAAAATGTGCTCATGTAATTAATCTTTTTAATGTTTCTTCTAAAACTAGGTAGTTATGAATAACAATTAGTCCTTGGTCATGTATAGTTTTATATTGCCAAGCGTAGATTGAAAAATCATGATTTTGTGATGCAAGATTTATATCAACTCTTAGAGAAAGTTATTTGATCACCTTTTTAAAAAGTTTCCAGAATAATATTTATAATTTCCTGATAGAGAGTGGTGCATGAGTAAAATCCAGTAGAAAAATGCCTTCTCTTTAACAACTAGAACTTGAGAAACTATGATATCTCATATAAGAAAGTTAATTATGCCCTGGAAGAAGGATAACCACATTTGATAAGAATACTTGGTGAAAATGATATCAAATTAGTAGTCGATTGCAAACCAAACATGAGTCAGCAGTGTGATACTCGTGGAAAGGAGGGAAATGCATCCATAAAAACCTCATTAAGTCACCATTCTGGTTTGGGGAGACCCCAACTCAAGTACCAGGTCCCCTGATACTTTATTGGAACAAAACTGAACTGTCTTGTTCCAATAAAGTACAACACCTGGATCAGGTTCAGGGAAGGGCAATGAAGCCAAGGAAAAGATCAACGGAGCTGTTCTTAGCCTTGAGGAAAGACAACAAGAAGAAGAGACAGATTTCTCAATGAGAGCTGAAAATCAGAGTCTGGGAGCAACTTTTCCAGCTAACACAATGTCTTAATTGGAGGATACAGCGCTCTTCCAATAACTGAAAGATGTCACACAGAAGTTTAAAATCTTTTCACTGTTGTTTCAGAATGTGGAATATTGTAAAATGGTAAAAACAGGAGATTCTGGCTGGATAACAAGAAAAACATCCTAAAAGGAGGAGCTGTTTTAGAACTGATCCCGTGACCCAGAGAAGTTTAATGTCCCCTTCACTGATTGTCTTAATGTGAAGACTGAGCAGCCATCTGTGAGAAAAGCTTTAACTAGGATCTCTGCAGAGAGGCAGGATTAGGCTACATGGTCTCAAGGTTTCCTTCAAATTTATGAACATAAAATTCTATGATGCTATTCACAAGCATCATGGATACCAGAATTATTTTTTAAATGCATATTTCCTTTTAAATATTAGCACTGTTCACATATCAAAATATATGTAACCTGCTGCCCACTCTTTGGCATATTATGGCCCAAGGGATTAGATTAGTCAAACCTGTTGCACTTTGCATTTCAAGTAATTGAGATTGTTCCCCTTCTTCTACTTTGAGTATCTTCTAAAAAGTCACTAAGTTTGATGGAACCTTGTCAGGACTGCATACCTGCCATGGATTCAGCCGTGGAGCCCCCAAACTCTTTTTGCCTTCCTTCCTTCTCCTTCTCAACCTGAAGGAATATGCAGCCTTCAAGACATGTGCCAAAGTCATAAAGATACTGTAAACATAGTGATAATTTCGGATCTGGATCCTATTCCTTCCCTTTGGGGATTCCACTGGCACTTTCTGGGTGCATCTTCTTCGGCCTTTGAGAGAAAAGTCATGCTTTGAGGAAGAACAGCGAAAAGACTGCACTTCAAACTGTCGATCTAGAAGGAAATAAGGTTCAAAGGCATCATGTTTTGGCCTTTTTTCCACCTGAAAAGCAAAACTCCAAATACTATGGACATATTTGAATAGTCTGTGTTTTTTCATTGAATATATTCCCAAAGTTGTGGTGATCCAGATTTTCCCTTCAATGCGTCCTGGCAAAGAGATAAATGTTAAATGGAAAGGAAGACTTCTGTCCAAAGGAGAATCATATTCTATGAAGTGAACAAAGACATTGACTTGTCTCCACTTGGAGATGGCATCCCAGAACAGTGCAATAGGTGTAATTTTTGAGAATCGTTGTGATATAACAACACAAATTCCATTTCTGACAAGCAAAGGAGTAAAAGTCCTCATGAAATTCTCTCCATTTTCTGTGTCTGAAGCAAAGAGGCCAATCAAGGTCCATTTGAAATGGAGGAGCACTTGGACAATTCCTGGATAGTGGAAACCTTCTTTGGGAACCATCCGGTGGAAAAAAGGGAATTGACTTTTATCACTCAGAGCCTCTGAAGCAATTCTATCACTGATCTGAAAAAAGCAATGAAAAATGCTGTGATATCCTCGGGGTCAGATCAAGTCCAGAATATTAGCTTTTAATAAATCCAACTTTGTTTTGATAAACATATTAGAACAGTTTGTTGATTAGCCATTGTTTAAAATATTAAAAACAGAAAGTTAACAAGACTGTATATAAAAATGGAATAGAATAAACAAATAGAGTAAAAAAAAAGAATAAGAATAAAAAATGCAAATCATATTTCTCTATCATCCCTACAATTTACTATAATCAGACCAACATGTACATAGGTTAACTGAACTGTTTTGTTCCGATAAAGGTTCCTTCATAATATTTCTCTATTTACTGTATGCTGAAGAAGCCCCCAAAACAATGGGGATGGTGTCATGAGAGGGTTTGTCTGCTCTGATCCTTGCTTTGTTCTCACTGTGGATGCCATGACACTTTAAAAGGCCATTCTATCGAATTCTATTGAATTCTATCGGTCACCCTCTACCAACACTACTCACATTACCAGATAGAGAAACACACACACAAACCTGTGGGACTTTATAGGTGCCTGCTAATGTTGACATCTGGATGGAAACATCCCTATCAGCTGTATCAAGAAGAGCCAGTATGTTGTCCTTCCCTCCATAGCTGTAGTTGGGAACATTGGCTTCTCCAGTAGAGAGCATGTCCAGCAAGGCATCTGAAGTGCCAAGTGTATTTGAATAGTTGTCATGGATGTTGTAGCCAAGTGTCACATTGGGCAAAAGTTGGGTATTTTTGTTGACCACTTGAATATTTAAAATAAAGTGCACAATTCTTGACATATCATAAGGTGAACTAGTGTAAAAAATGTTCATATTACTATACCTGCCATGAACAGCAGTAAGAAATTACTTTTTTCTATTTAATCCTCTTTTTCTGAATAATCCTATTGAGTCTTAAGCCAATACTGACCCCAAAAACATAAATACACCATTATATATGATGGATTCAGGATTGGACAGGGAGAGGAAAATAATATGGTTTTGTTTAAGGGTATTTTTGATCGCATTTTTGCATTTACGTTTTCCACAAAATAAGACAGAGAAGGCATGGAAATCAAAAGAATTAAAGAAATTAGAGAGGTCCTGCAATATAGGAGTAATAAGAGTGTTTAGAACTGCAAATGTAAGGAATATGACTCCATCACATTGAATGACTTACAAGTGAATCTGGCTATCAGGAGCTGTGTTGAAAGTCAATGGTGTATGTGATATTTTCGTTGCAGTCATGACTATACTAATGAGATGGTCTCCTGTCCTGTAAAAGCTCCATGGCTTTTTTGCATCTGGGTGCTCCAAACTCAGAGGGCACTTCCTTCTAAGCTTCCCAGAGACTGGCTGGGACACCAGCAGCAGCAGAAGCAGAAGGACGTCCATAATTCATGGGGTTGAATCAATCACCTCTCCATTTCTAAACAAGAACAAAAAGAGTTAGGAGAATTCAAAGCACTCTCACAAAATGGAAAGAACAGTGGCTTTGCTGATTCAGACATAGAAAACTGGAGATTCACCTGGAAAGGAGAGAAAGGTACATGCAAGAGTACAACCCATTCCTGTCCCAAAAGTTTTGCCACACAGAGCCTGACTGGAGACATTTATCTTCATCTGATGTAAGATCCCCTCCATGTTGCTCCAGTCTGGTGTTTACTTCAAAAGTAGCCACTGGAGAAGCAACAGAAAATATCTCAGAGACCAGGATGCTGATAATTACACTGAGAAGCAACTTCTCCAGAGAACCATGAAAGTCTTCCAGGGCTCCATGAGCAGAGGGGTGACTGGAGAAAAGCATGTTAGTGAAAAGTCTGACATACCCTGCTCAGTGAAATAAAGATGCAAGTCCCAGAGCACTGTTGCCATGATAATTTTTCCTGCAACAGGTTCCTTAATTCTTTGATGTAACCATTCTAGAATGACTATTCCCATGCTGATTGAATCAATCTCTGTAGCATAAAGAAAGACATTCATTTGTCTCCATTTGTGATATAGGTAAAATCTATGAAGATTTGTTGGTGACCCGATGAAAGGTTCTGTGATATAACTGGACAAATGCCATTTCTTATTAGCATGGAAGTCAATGTTATCGTGAATTTCTGTCCCTGGTCACTGTCTGGAGCAATCAGACCAACCAAAGTCCACCTGAAATGGAGGAGCAGCTTGACCATCCCTGAATACTGGAAACCTTCAGCATTGGGTAGAAGAAAGGTGTTATGTCCTGGGACTGCTGAATAACTCAGCAGGCTCAGGAGGCTGCAGAAGGCCCGGGCAATCCACGTGGTTGCCCGGGACCAGACAGGTTGTCTCCAGCCTTGTGCGCATGTGCAAGGTGGGAGACTAGCCTTGCATTGATTGGTTGATGCTGTCCCTTGCAAGGGGTTCTACAAGGCCATGGTGCCATTTTGTCTTCTGTTCCATTCGTGATCTCAATAAAGACTTGTGTTTGTTACTCCTGCCTCGCCTCGATGTCTCTTTGGCTGAAACAGAACATTGGCGACGAAGGTGGGATACGCTTTAAAGAGAATCACTCATGGAAACTGGCACCACAGGTTAGCTGACTTTCTTCTTTGTCACCGCACTACACCTTGCACTGCCACTGGGAAAAGCCCAGCTGAACTCCGCTGGGGTCGCAGACTCATCACTAAGCTGGACAGGTTGCACCCTGACCGGGTGACTTCACAGGTGTCACAACCGTGGGCACCTAGGAGACTACAGTCTGGGCAAGGAACTATGGACCTGGACATGTCTGGGTGACAGCAGTGGTATGCAAGTTCTCTGGGCCACTGTCATACGAAGTGGCCTTGGATGATGGTCGTGTGATCAGATGTCACATTGACCAACTGCGCTGGAGGTTGTCCAGCCACTCTTCCGCCCCTGGCTCTGCTCTGGGGGGGGGAGGAGGACCACAATTACGATTGTGTACCACAGTCTCTCCACCAAGGTGGACCTTCAAATGTTCCTGCACATGTTCCTGAAGGGGGTTTTGCCATGGAGGCGGCTCCTAACTCTGGCACAGGCACCGGGTCTATGGGACATTGCTGTCAATTGGCTACTCAGGCCACTCCAGCTGCTGGTCTTGGGCTCGAAGGACAGTGTTCCCAAGAGGGGTCCATTGTGGATTTGGGGAATTCCACCCCACCACTGGATTTGGGGAACTCCACCCCACCAAGGAACTCTGGTTTGGGTTTAGCGGATCCAGCCAGTCAGCAGTCTGGAGGGTTGCCTGGGTCTTGGGGGCATCAAAGTCCTGGCTTGCCTAGCCCAACAGGCGAGGTGGCACGCCAGGCACCAACACTGGCTCCAAGAAGGTCAGAGAGGGCCAAAGATCCACCCAAGCATCTAAAGGACTATGTGAAGGTTCCTGTCAAGTATTAGGGAGGCTTACTAGTTCTCTAGAACTCTGGACACTCATAGAAGGGTGTTCTATTGATAACCTGAAACAATATGAGGTATAAGGGTCTGCCTGTGTGCAGGCATAATTGTGTTAGAATTAATAACATGATAATTGAACAAAAAACATGTATATGTAGGTTGCTTTAAAACTATAAGTATTCACTTATTGTTTTATCCAAGGGGGAAGGGGTGTTATGTCCTGGGACTGCTGAATGACTCAGCAGGCTCAGGAGGCTTCAGAAGGCCCGGGCAATCCACGTGGTTGCCCGGGACCAGACAGGCTGTCTCCAGCCTTGTGCGCATGCGCAAGGCGGGAGACTAGCCTTGCATTGATTGGTTGATGCTGTCCCTTGCAAGGGGCTATAAAAGGCCATGGCGCCATTTTGTCTTCTGTTCTGTTCGTGATCTCAATAAAGACTTGTGTTTGTTACTCCTGCCTCACCTCGATGTCTCTTCAGCTGAAACAGAACAAAAGGAAACTGAGTTTTATCTTTCAGAATCTGGGAAACAAAATTGTAACTAATCTGAAAAGGAAGGGAAAATGGTACAAGTACAGATTAGGCAAAACCTGGCTCAAAAACAGCAACTGTGAGAGGGACCTTGAAGTCTAGTGGGTGATCACTTAAATATGAGCCAGCCGTGTGTGGAAGCAGCCAAAAAAGCTAACACAATCCTTGGTTGTATAAACAGAGGCATAGAATCAAAATCACATGAAGTATTAGTATTGCTTTATAAATCTTTAGTAAAAATACTGCATCCAGTTTTGGTCATCACATTAAAAAAAAGATGTTGAGACTTTGGAAAAAGTGCAAAGAGCAACTAAGATGATTAAGGGCCTAGAGCAGTAGGCCTAGAGCCTGGTCCCAGGCCGTGGACCAGTACCGGGCCGTGGCATGCCAGCAACTGGTCCACACAAACAAGCAAAGCCCCATCCGTGGGATGCAGGCAGCACACAAAACCACGCACTCTCCAGTTTGCAGAAAAATCTCTCTCCATGGAACCAGTCCCCAACCTTTTGGGCACCTCTGGCCTAGAGACAAAAACATATGAAGAACGGTTTCAGGAACTGAGTATGGCTAGTCTAGAGAAAAGAAGGACTAGGGTGAACATAATAGCAGTATTCCAGTGTTTGAGGGGCTGCCACAAGGAGGAGGGGGTCAGTTTATTTTCCAAAGTACCAGAAGGCAAGACAAGAAACAATGAATAGAATGGAATCAAGGAGAGAAGCAACCTGGAATAAAGAAGAAACTTCCTAACAGCGAACAGCTTGCCTTCAGAAGTTGTGGGTGCTTTATTACTGGAGACTTTTAAGAAAAGACTGGACAGCCACCTATCTGAAAGGATATAGGATCTCCTGCTTAAGCAGGGGGTTGGACAAGAAGACCTCCCACTCTATTCTGATTGACTGGTATTTTATCTGAATCCCATGAGAGCCAAAATGTAAGGTTCCAATTTTGTTCCTAATGAAAGGTTAGTTCCACTCCTTATAGTGAAAACCTCTCTACTTTTATTTATTTATTTCGTGTCCAGATCAAACCTTAAACTGTCAAAATGAGGCCACCTTTTGGGCTTTGTCATTGGCCAGAAACAAATCACTTTCAGTGCATTCTACTGGTAATAATTGACAGGACTCTGCATCTCTCCACATTTGCACAGGGTGTAGTTATCCACCAGCAACCCCCACTTGAGCATATTGGTCTTACACTTAGGAACTCCCACCTTCAACCTAATCAGTGTCCTCCAAGTAACATTGGGGAGATTAGATCCCTCAGCCATGTCCTCCCCTGGGCTTATTCCTTGTTCCATAAATTCTCTCCTCCGTCTTCTAATTTGGTTTTGCTCCTACGTGCTGTCAAGAATATTTGTTGTCATAAAACTCTTCCTAGATCTAAGTTGACAAGTTTGGGGCATGTATCAATTCAGAGGATGCCATTGTCATGCCCTCAGATATAATTTGTGTATATACTGTTGTTGCTCTCGAGCCCCATCTAGTGACCAGGGCCAAATACCAATCTGTATTGTTTGGAAGCTGACCTGGCCCTTTAAGGGTACCATCTCCCATCAACCTTACTCCAAAAACAAGTGCATCCTGGGAAGCCAGATTCCATTTCCTTTAGCATTCAGAAGGAAACAGAAGCATCATGAAGAATCCAGCCTAATCTGTGGCACAAGTACATCTGAGGACAAAAATCCATATCCCATACACACAGCATCACTGGTGAGATTTAGATTTATCTGCATTTGATAACTGTTATACTCACCAGCAACTCAACACTGCTTATTTTGTATATGGGTTCTCATTGTATGTATTTCTATTTTTTTCAGTTTCACCCATCCTGTTCCTTTAATAAAGCATCCAGATCTATGCACACGGTCTGTTTTATAGGAGGATAGGTGGGTTTAGCTGCATGTCAAGCTGCACACAGAGTAATGTGTGGCAAGGACAGAACAACCATTGTCTTGCTTGGTTCTCTCAGCATCTGCTGCTACTTCTCTCCTAATCCTAAGTAGAGCAATACCAACAACTGGTATGGGTTTAAGGCACGGGTGTCAACTCGTCACGTGACGTGTCGCGACATATCGTGACTTTTTTTGCATTGCCGGAGCTGGGGTGGGCGCGGCCTCTGTATGATGCAACCGGCCCATGGGCCAGCAGTTTGACACCCCTGGTTTAAGGCATCCTGTCACTATGTGTACCGCTTCATTGACAGCAATGTCAATTTGCTTTGCAACTTCTCTACTGATCCATTGCATTATGCATTGCTTTTCTCCCTATTTGCTCCTTGAGAGGAAAACTTTTATCCCAGGAAAAGGTCCCCAAATCTGGACTGGGACTATGGAGAGAGGGGATAGGTTTGCTTTACTCTTTCCCTCCCTTTGGATAATTTGAAAGATCTTTCTTAAGGCCTATCATTTGCATCATAAAACTCTTGTCTTCATTTGCAAGAGAGAACCTCTGGGTCAACATCCAGGTCGAGAATCCAAATTCATTCCGTTTCCAAAAAATCTTGTTGTTTATATGAATACACTGCATGGTTTTGTCAAAGCAAAACTAACTCTGAGATTCCAACACCAATTCATAGACTTAAACAATAATTATCCCAGCCAAACCCCCAATATCTTATGTAATTCATATCAACAAGTTCACTTGTTATGGGAACCATCTGCTTCAAATCCACACCTGTTCTGGTGTCCTTGACAAGGCTTCAGGCTCTCATGGTCTTCAGCTGAATCAAAGAGGTTTCATTTCTCCATTTAATCCATTTGAAAATAACATCTCTTCCCCCCCCCCCTTAATCTAAAGGCAAGTTGAAACGCAGAGGCATGTAGCTGTCAAAGTTTCATCCTTGACACTGATTCAAAGCTGCATAATTAAAACTGGTCTTCTCAGCAAAGATTCACCTGTGGGATTTTGTAGGTCCCCAACATGGATGATATCTGGATGGAGAAGCCAGTTTCAGCCTCTTCAAGAACAGCCACTGTGTTTCTCTCTCTCCCACAACTGTAGTTGGGAACATTGGCCTCCCCCTCCGAAAGCAGGTCCAGCAAAGCATCTGAGGTCTTTTCTGCATTGAAATAATTTTCATAGATATTGTAACCCAGGGTGATGTTGGGCAAGATATGACAATCCTGGTTGATCTCCTGGATCGCAAAAACAAAGGATAGCATTTTCCAGTATTCTGATGATCGTGTCCTGCAAGAATAATGTATTAAACATATGAATATAAATGAAAATAAAATTAAATACTTTCTCTTTTTTTTTACAAAAAGCCCAATAGTTCTTTAAAATATATTTCAGAAAATCTGAAAAACATGTAACAGAAATAATAAAAAGTAATAAATAGCACTAATAAAATATATTTGTATTTAAAAACACTAACAAGCTGTGTGACAGCTGAGCAGATTTTTAGCAAAGATATATTTGCATGGATTGTTTCATAATCCTTAAAAGGCTAAGACATCACCTCAGATATCTCACATTGTTTAATGAAACTCTGGAATTATTTCAGTTTTAATTTGCTCTAAGATACTCAGTTCAACTGAGGTCTAAAGGAATATTTTTATGATTAGCTTTGGCTTATTCTTCAGGTTGTCAGTTTCCTTACAGTTGGTCTAAGATTTCAGACTGACTTTAAATATTCACTTTTTTTTGTTTCTGGTTATGTTCTCCATATTTAATATTGGAGTTCTTTGATCTATTTGTTCCATGATAAATATAGAATCATTAAATGCACACTCAGACACAGAGAATGAAGATGTGTGACTCTTAACAAAGCCAATAACTTATTGATTCCTGCACATGTTTCCATTCTGATCTCCACTGTGAAAATTCTTCCTAACTTCCAACAGTGAGAACAATTAACCAATGGAAGCTTGCCTTCAGAAGTTGTGGGTGCTTCATCATTGGAGGTTTTTAAGAAGAGATTGAATGGCCATTTGTCCAGAATGATATAGGGTCCCCTCCTTGGGTAGGGGTTTGGACTAGAAGACTTCCAAGGTCCCTTTCAGCTCTATTCTGATGAATGAAAGTCTTTGACCTGAGACTAAATTTATATTTAAACCATTACAGCATTAGCATAATGCTAATTATGCTAATTAGTTCAAAACACAGACATGGAACCGCAATGAGATTGTAAATGTTGATCTGGGATTCTTTCATATTGTCAGGGAACATAAGAACCAAAACAAAAGGGAGAGGCTATTGCTTTTTCCATGCAGGGGGGAAAAACATAGCATTCTTGCATTTGTGTCTATGTTGACTAACCACAGTCCAGATCTGCTCCGAGGATGTTAAGGAAAGTTAGTTTGTTCTTCAAAGTCAGGGGGGGGGGAAACAGGAACTCCCTGATTGATTATTGTACTTCAAATCAAATTCAGAATAGAGCTGGAAGGGACCTTGGAGGTCTTCTAGTCCAACCCCTTGCTCAAGCAGGAGACCTATACCATTTCAGACAAGTGACTGTCCAGTCTCTTCTTAAAAACCTCCAGTGATGGAGTACAACAACTTCTGAAAGCAAGCTGTTCCACTGGTTAATTGTCCTCACTGTTAGGAAGTTTCTCCTTAATCCCAGGTTGCTTCTCTCCTTGATTCATTTCCATCCATTATTCCATCCATTGTTATTTGAGATTTTTCAATGGAGGCTCATCAGCTGCAGGATCTAAAATAGATCCCCCAAAGGTGAAATGGCACAATGGCTGGCTGGAACTGTTGAAATAAGCCAGAAACAGAGCTGCTCTGATGCAGTGCAGGAAGAGTGACTTATGCTATTACTTTGGTGACAGGTGATTTTTTGAAACTTAATCTGTCGAGCGTAGTCTGCGTTGCAGAGATGACGCCACCAATGGAAAGCTCTCCTGTCCTGTAATGGTTCATTAGGTCCATCTCATCCCTCTGCATTGTCAGGGGGCATTTGGCTACGAGCACCCCACATACTCCTTTGACCCACAGAAGCAGCAGTAGCACCAACATGAACTCGTTTTCCTCCAGGCTGTGTGTGGTTTGAACAAAGACTGCAAAGAAGAGATGGAAGTTAGCTTCTCATTTCAGACAGATTCCAGCCAAGGTTCAGTTCCTGAAGAGGATAGGAGGGGGAAAAAACTTGTTTGCCTGCCCTCAATACTTCTCCAAACCCACCTGTGCTCTTATAAATTTCCAATGCCATAGCATCAATCCACAAGGCTGAAATCAAGTTGTGAAATCCAGTTGAAAACCTGTTATTGAGATGTTCTGGAAGGCTGCAAAAAAGTCTCTAGAGAATTAGCACCAAGACAACTGTTAAATCGCTATAATTTGGATAATTGGCAATGAGGACAGAAGTCACAGATGGGGTCCAAACCTTTGGAGACGAGCCATTGAGTGAGACAGGAGAACTTGGCTCCAAACGTCTCTAAGAAAATACCTTTATGCAAACTCATGTCAAGGCTGAGTGCTAGGTTGAGTGTAAATACAGGTAGTCCTCAATTTATGACCACAATCAAGCCCAAACTTTCTTAGTCCTCAACTTATGTCCACAATCGAGCCCAAACTTTCTGTTGTTAAGCAAGACAGTTGTTAAATGGGTTTTGCCCCATTTTGGCATCCTTTCTTGCCACTGTTGTTAAGTGAATCACTGAAGTTGTTGGTAACACGGTTGTTAAGTGAATCTGGTTTCCCCATTGACTTGGCTTGTCAGAAGGTCACAAAAGAGAAACATGTGACCCCGGGACACTGTGACCATCATAAATATGAGTCAGTTGCCAAATGTCTGAATTTTGAATCACATGTCCATGGGGATGCTGCAACAGTTGTAAGTGTGAAAAATGGTCACTTTTATCAGTGCTGTTATAACTTTGAACCGTCGCTAAATGAACTGTTGTAAGACGAGGACTACCTGTAGTCACACAATGACCTGAATATAATTGGACTGTATTTGTGGTGAACTTGGGGTATATTAGCATTCCTCCATTGTAGGAATAGGTAGTCCTACACCTGTGACAATAATAAAGCCAAAAATTATGGTTGTAAGTCATTGCAGATATAAGTCAAAGCATCGCATGACTGGATTCAAAATTATGAGTGTTTTTATAATTGCTGTTAAGCAAACGCTACAATTGTTAAGCAAATGGCAGGATCATTTAAGCAAATCCACTTTCCCCGATGGCCTTTTTCCCCCCAGAAACCAGCAAACTGTCACAAATCGCTGTCACGTGACTGTGGGACACTGGAAATGGCCATAAAGATGAGCCAGTTGCCAAGCTCCCAAAACGTGATCATGTGATCTCAGGAGTATGTGTGAGGCCTTCATAACTCTGAAAAAGGGCCATAAGTAGCTCTGGGGAGGTCTATCCTAACTTTGAATGGTCATTGAGCAACCAATCGTAAGTCAAGGATTACCTGTATTACCAAATCTTTACATCTTTTTGCATGCGATATTATTGCCCCAGTTATCATATACAAAGGCATCATTTCATGACTTTTTTCCCAATTTTGTCCATCAGTCCCAAAAGAAAGATCTCTGGTCTCAATTGTATATTAATTTTAAAATCCTCTGAGCCAATATTATGTATTTAAATTAAAACATTTCTAACTTTTCTACATATGAGGGTGAAGGTTCGTTCTCTGAGCTTGTGGGTTGGTTTCCGAACATTTTGTTACCAGGCTAGGTAACATCTTGAGCGGAGTTTAGGGGATGTCAGTGTCAGTGTAGTTCTGTTTATAAGGGCTTCAGGTATGGGTGTGTCGAGTGAGGGTCTTGTGGTGGGTGATGGGTCAGGTGTTGCTGTGTCAAGTGAAAGTCTTGTGATGGGTCTTGTGATGGGTAATTTACATCAGGTGAAGGTCATGGGGAGGTGAACTGCTGGTGGGGAGGGGGGCTTGCATGGGTTGGTTGAGGGTTGGTGCTGTCTCTGGCTGTGCGGTTGATTTGGATTCTGAGGGGTTTCTAGGCTGGTTGTAGGTTAATGTGTCTGTTGATGGAATTGCTTGTGGAGTTCCAGGCTTCGATGAACTCACGAGCGTGGCGGGGGATAGTGTGGCTGATGATTTTAATGTTGCTCCAATCGAACTGGTGTTGTTTGGTGTCAAGTTTTCTACATATCCACCAAGCATAATAAAATGTCCCTTCTTGTTCTCATTTCCAATGTGAATTTGAAGTCAGGAGTCCAGGAGGACCCCTTGATTGTATAGGGTCTCTGGGACAGTACCATCCCCTTCAGCACCAAGGATGGCCTAGAATCAGAAGGCATCAAAACCAAAGCCACGCAGTCTTACCAGTGAAGCATGCAAACCAGCATCTGCATTTCCTCTGTCGGATGAGGAGAGCACATCTTTCTCCTTCTGTCCTGGCCATTTTTTACAGAGGTACGATTGAGAGCCTTTTAACAAACTGCATCACTGTTTGGTTTGGTGGTAGCAGAGCCTCAGATAGAAAGTCCATACAGAGAGTGGCAAGGACAGCTGAGAAGATTATAGAAAGTTTGCTTCCTGTTATTCAGGACACTGCTTATAAGCGCCAGGTGCGTAGAGCTCGAAGCATTGTTAGACCCCACACATCCACTTCAATGTCTGTTTCTGTTGCTCCCCTCTGGGAGGAGGTTTTGAAGTATTTCTAGTAGGACTACCAGATTCTGTAACAGCTTTGTTCCTTATGGCATCCGTCTGGTAAACTCGCAAGATTCATTTTTCTCACCATGTATATGTTTACATCCGAACTAGACTATGTTGTTTCTCTGGGTCACGTGTGTGTGTGTGTGTGTGTGTGTGTGTATGCATATTTTATTTTATTTGTTTTTTTATTTGTCATGTTTATGCAGTGTATATTGGAGGTGGTTACCATTTGAGAGCTGTATGTAACGAAATCTCATTTTAATGTATGCTGATTAGTGTGCATTTAAAGTGACAATAAAGTTATTATTCTATTCTAGTCTGTTCAGGGTTCAGCTGATGTCTGTTGTTCCCCATCCAGACCCTCACAGCCTCCAAGCACCAAGATAAGACTTTCATGGCATTGCTTAACTTGCCAGGGGAGAGATGTATAATTGGGTATCATCAGCAAACTGATGCAAACTACTCCATGGTGATGGATGAGTTCATCTAGTGGGCTCATGTAGATATTAAAAAGGAGAGGGAAGAGTACCAAACCCCATTGCACCCTGCATAACAGGGACTCAGGTTGGGATCTCTCCTCCCCAATCACCATCAACTGGAATTGACTCCAAAGAAAGGTGGCAAACCAACACAATACCATGCCACCCACACCCAAACCTCTGAGCTGATCCAGAAGGATACCATAGTTGATACAATGATGGTCTTGAAATATATTTATCAATATTCAGCTGGGTGGGGGGACAGTTTATGTATGTGTGTCAATAGTCAGACTAGCGAACCCAACAAAAGGATCCCAAAAGGCAATTAAGTCCCAAAAGGTAAACTTTTATTCGAATACACAAGAAGCAAAACCAGCTCTGGGTTTTCCCACGTGAAAGCTTGCCTAGTTAAACAATAGATTTGTTTGCCCCCACCCATCACATTGTATACAATAGTCTACTTTTTTATATGGTATAGTACTATACAATAGTAATCCTTCTTTTTGTTATGGGAACAATTCACGTCTCCATCGAGCACCTGCAGTAGTGACCTTGGCGTTTTTCAGGCTCTCAGGTTTGTGAACGGCTTCTTGGCATTCTATTTCCTCCCTTCACTATCTACCCCTCCCCCTTTTCTATGGCAAGTTGATTAGCGATAGAAGCTAGCAGGCATCATAGCGATTCCATCTTGGCAATATGTTAGTTTTGTTTTTTCTTTTTATGCACACTTTTCTCTTTCTGTAGTCTTGTCTAGTTTTGTTTTGGTTTTGTATTTCTTTTTCTTTTTTTGTGTTTCCATTTTAATGTTTTGAATAAAAATAAGAAAAATTGAGAAAAAGAACAGGAAATAATAAATAGGAGAACCTGAAACCAACTATTGATCAATATAATGGAGAAAAGTCCTTATTCACAGGACGTTTGCTGTGGTGTAGTAAAATATCTATCTCATATCCTGGACATAAACTGTTTCAACTTCTACCCTCAAAACTACACTATAGGACATTGCACACCAGAACAACTAGACACAAGGACATTTTTCCCCCATGCCATCACTCTGCTAAACAACTAATTCCCACAACACTGTCAAACTATCTAGTAAGGCTGTATTACTATTATTCTTCTAATCTTTCCTATTACCTACTTCTCTTTAAGAAGAGACTGGACAGCCTGTCAGGACCCCCCTCAATTTACATCTTAAGAAGACAGAACTCTTGGAACAAGTTTTCCAACAGGAATCTTTATTAAGAAAAACTGACTGAAGGTGTGCTAGACAGGATCTGGGGAACCCCCCTGATCATTCAATGTTTTAAAGCGTTTCCAAGCAGTCCCACCCCACATTCCTTTCGGTCAATCCAAATTGGCAGATGGCTGGGTGTTAAATCCATCGGATCCCAAACGTTGCAATCTTCCCCCCTTTTCCCTTGCTGCCGGTAATAGGAGGCTTCATAGGGAGTGAGATCAAAGGCTGATGGCCGCATTGTTATTGTTAGTACTCCAGAGAGGGAATCCACAGAGGATGTTTATTCGTAGATGATAGAAGGAATGCCAGCCATAAACCCCCGTGTTTACTCCCCCCCCTTTGTAGTATGACAGAATCCCAAAGAGAGTAAGAATTGGGTTTTCCCAGAGTAGATTAGTTAGAAATAAAATATAATTGGATTCTGACATCCGGCTCCCCTTAAAAATAAGAGAGGTCCACCTGTAGAGAAAACAAAACAGGTATAAAAGTTAGTCTGGCTTGTTAGGATACTCTGTATGAAACTTCTTTAAAAGCTTCGGGGCTTTGACATGATGTTTATGGACCCACTCGTTGTGAGAGGCGGGGAGGTGCTTCCATGCTACTAGGTATTGAGTTGACCCATGATATTTTCTAGAGTCCAGGATTTCCTTTATTTCGAAATGTTGTTCCCCTTCTATCATGATTGGTATTGGTGGGGGGGGATTTTTGGCCGTAAGGGTGACTGTTGTTCTCTTTTCAGCAAACTGCAGTGGAAAATTGGGTGTATTTGCCTAAGATTCTTGGGTAATTCTAATTCTACTGTTACCGGGTTTATGATTCTTTTAATTGGAAAAGGCCCTATATATTTTGGTCCAAGTTTTTTACAGGGTTGTATGGATTTTAAATATTTTGTAGACAGATAGACCATTTCTCCTATAATGAATGGTGTGGGCTCCACCCTTTTCTTATCTGCTTGTGCTTTGTATGCTTGCCTAGCTTCCTCTAGAGCTTTTCTCACTATTGGCCAGGTGTTTTGTAATTGTTCCATCCATTCTTTCAGTGATGGGATTTCTGGTTCGTTTGGGGTTAGTTCTGGCATGGGGTTGAAACTTTGGCCGGTAGCTATTTGAAAAGGAGTGTAACCTGTGCTGGAGTGGACTGCATTATTGTAGGCAACCTCTGCAAACGGCAACAGGTCCGTCCAATCTGACTGCTGGAAATTTAGAAAACATCTTAAATATTGCTCAAGTACTCCGTTACATTTTTCTGATTGACCATTTGCCTGAGGGTGATGGCTAGACGTCAGTCCCTGGGTGGTCCCTAAAAGAGATAGAAATTCCTTCCAAAACGCAGATGTAAATTGCACTCCCCTATCAGATATGATGCGTTGGGGTGCCCCATGCAATCTGTAAATATGTTGCACAAAAAGTTTTGCTAAAGCTTTTGCGGTGGGGATCTTTTGGCAAGGAATAAAGTGAACCTGTTTGGAAAATAGGTCCGTGACCGTCCAAATGACAGTATTCCCATTGCTTTCTGGTAATTCCACTATAAAATCCATGGCTATTTCCCTCCAGGGGCTGAGGGATTTGCCACTGTTTGTAACAGTCCTGGTGATTTCCCTTGCAGCCTTTTTGCCATTGCACACTTTGGGCAGCTGGCCACGTAACTTTCTATGTCTTTTTTCATGGATGGCCACCAAAATTGCCGTTTAATTAAGTGTAATGTTTTTACAAATCCAAAATGCCCTGCTGATTTTGTGTCGTGGCAAAGTTGCATGAATGTGATTCTTTGGGTGGTCGGTATATATAACTTCTCCCCCACCCAAGGCAGTCCGTCTTTCATTGTGCACACGTGTTTATTTTTCTGGAACCATTCATCTGTTTCCAAACTTTTCCGGAATTCAATTCCGGTCTGGCTATCCAGCTGTGGTTTTAATTTAACTTGGGCTCTGGTAGTCACTGGCGCTGCTAGTTGTGATTCTCCCATGATCGGTTTAGAGTCGGTGGCTCGCGTGCTGTTATATTGGGGCATGCGAGATAATGCATCTGCCAGAAAGTTCTTTCCCCCCGGCAAATGCTTGAGCTTAAAATTGAATTGGTGAAAATGCTGGGACCAGCGGGCTTGCTTGGGGCTGAGTTTTCTGGGTGTTTTCAAGGCTTCCAAATTTTTGTGGTCTGTCCACACCTGGAAAGGGATTTTATTGCCTTCAAGGAATTGGCGCCATGTAAGTAATGACCAACGTATCCCATATGCCTCTTTCTCCCACACGGGCCAGCGCTGTTCCGTTTCAGTGAGTTTCCTGGACGTATACGCGCAGGGTTGTAACATCCCTTCCTCATTTTCTTGTAATAATACAGCCCCCACTGCTACATCACTTGCATCCGTCTGTATTACGAAGGGTTTATCCATGTCTGGGTGCCTCAGTACTGGTTCGGCAGAAAAAAGCCTCTTTAATCTCTCAAATGCCGCTTGGCATTCCATTGTCCATTTTAGTGGCTGGCTAGGTTTCACTGAGGATTCTCCCTTCGTTTTTAGTAAGCTCGTGAGAGGCAGGGCTATCTGGGCAAATGAGGGGATGAATTGGCGGTAAAAGTTTGCAAAACCCAGGAAACTTTGCAGTTGCTTTCTTGTGCGAGGTGGTGCCCATTCTAATACTGCCCTGACCTTTTCTGGGTCCATTTCAATGCCCTGTGGGGATATGCGGTAACCTAGGTAGTCTATTCTTTCCTGGTGAAATTCGCATTTTGATAATTTGGCATATAGGTGGGCGGCTCGCAGTTTCTTTAAAACCGCTCTGACTAGGTTGACATGTTCCTCTTTTGATTCTGTGAAGATGAGGATGTCGTCAAGATAAACCAGGACCCCCTTAAATAGGTGCTCCCTTAGTACCTCATTGATTAATTGCATAAATACTGCGGGGCCCCCTTGTAATCCAAAAGGCAAAACTTTGAATTTGTAGCACCCCATTGGGCAATTGAATGCAGTTTTCCATTCATCTCCTTCCCTAATTCTCACGCGGTAATACGCTTCCCTTAGATCTAGTTTAGTAAAAATCTTTCCTTTCGAGAGGTGTGATAACATGTCCTTCATGAGGGGTAGGGGGTATAGGTTGCTTTCACTGATCGCATTAAGGAGCCTATAGTCAACGCATAAGCGTAAAGAGCCGTCCTTCTTCTCTCTAAAGAGGACCGGAGCGGCCACCTTAGGTTTGGCTGGTTCAATGAACCCCCTTTCTAGGTTTTTCTTTATAAATCTCTCCATTTCCTCCTTCTCCTTTGGGCTCATGGAGTATAATCTGGGCTTTGGGAGTTTTGCCCCGGGCTTGAACTCTATGGCACAGTCCGTGGGTCGGTGGGGGGGAAGCTCATCCGCCCTCTCCTCACTGAAAACTTCAGCCAGGTCTCTGTATTCCTCTGGTATTTCTGGTAGCCCCTTTTCTTCACCCATGGACGCTATTTCCGTTTTTAATTTTGATGGATCCCCTTGGGGTTTTAAGTCTGTAGGGTCCTCCTTCAGGAAATTGATTTCTTTCGTCCTCCAATTTACCCAGGGGTTCCATTTTGTTAACCATTCCAGCCCTAGGATCATCGGGCATTCCATGCCTGGGGTCACTATAAACGTTAGGTCTTCCTCATGATTCCCCAGGGATAGGTGGATTGGTAACGTGGCTAGGGTAGCTGGCACCCCCCCTGCTATGGACCCATCTAACTGACCAAATGAGATTGGTTGTTCCAGCCTCCTCACTGGGATGCCCAGATTTCCCACTAGCGTCGGGCTAATTAGGCAGCGGGTGCAGCCAGAGTCTATTAAGGCTTTCACTTTTACAGCTTCGGGCATGGAGGGGGCTAATATAGTCACTGTCTTGAGGATGGGTGGGATGGATCCACTTACCAGTGGTTCACCCTCCGAGGTGTCATCTGAGGCGTCCACCGGCCCTGCGGTGTAGGCTGGGGCTCTTTCCTCACGATGGGTGGAGGTAGGGGATTCCACAGCTTCTATTCCTCTCATGGCAGATTCTTTTGACTTAGCTGGGGACTTCCCAGATTTGCTGGCCGGTGGTCTGTCTGGGTTGTGCTGGGGGGCTTTTGAGCGGCATTCTACAGCCCGATGCCCCTCTCTCCCGCATTTGAAACAGCCCATTGGTTTCTTGGCCATAGCCGATGGCTTTGCTGGTTCGCGCGTTGGTTCAGGCGGTGAGCGGCTCCATTGTTTTCCTCGGCGGTGCCTCTTCAGTAGGTCGATCTCTGCTTCCTCTGCCAGGACGTACCATTCGTCGAGTTGGTGTGGGTCCCCCCGGGGCAGGCAAGAGTCATATAGGTCGTAATTCAGACCGTCTTTGAAATGGCTAAGGAGGATGTCTTCCGGCCAGTTCAGCTTGCTGGCAATAGTTCGGAATTCTTGTGTATATTCAGCTACTGGCCATCTGCCTTGCCTCATCGTTTTGATTCTTTCGCGTGCTTTGCGATCAGCCAGGTGGTCTTCAAATCGCCTTCTCAGAGAGGACATGAAACGGTTGAAGTCATTGAGCTCTGGGGCATTGGAATCATGCAAATTCACCACCCAATCGGCGGCCGGTCCATCCAGAGCAGATTGCACGATCCGGATACGGGCTTTGTCGCTAGGGATGTGTCGCCCATGTTCCTCCATGTAGCCAAGGACTTGGGTTAGGAAGAACCCCAAGCATGTCGGCTCCCCCTTGAATTTTGCGTCCAACGGCGGGAGTCTTTGAATGGAGCGGTGTCTTCTTCATCGGTATTGTCTTCCATCTGGATTTCCTTCTGCAGGTCGACGGGGGGTGGGGACTACTGGATCAGCGGATGTCCCCGGGGCTGCAGGTTCCAATTCCCCCTCAGTGTCTCTCCAGTTGCGGCTCCAGGAGTTGGTGCAGTCGTGGGGTTCAGGATTCTCCTCTCCTAGGGAGCTGAGGGTTCTCTTCATCAAGTTGATAGCTTTCTCTAGGATCCAGTTCGAGTGCTGTGCCCAGCTTCCTTCATCTTCGCTTATGTGCAGGGATCTCTCCATCTCCCGCTTCCATCCTGGTTGGTTGGCCCCCCGTCTCAGGGTCACCTTTCTTGATTTCTTTTCCCACTCGCCTTTCTTTCCAACGCCCATTGACCACCGAGGCTTGTGGTTACGCGTCTCCACCTCCTCTTCTCCTGAGGAATCTGACCCTTCAGATCCGGATATTTGGCAGGTTTCCAGTTGGGGCAACGGCTCCCTCTCTGGGGGGCTTTCCCCCTTCCCTGCTTCGTCGTCTGACATGGTAATTTTTGCAAAGTCCCCCGGCAAGGTTCTTCCTTCCAGGTTGACTAATTTTGCAGATCCTGTCTAATGTCAGGACCCCCCTCAATTTACATCTTAAGAAGACAGAACTCTTGGAACAAGTTTTCCAACAGGAATCTTTATTAAGAAAAACTGACTGAAGGTGTGCTAGACAGGATCTGGGGAACCCCCCTGATCATTCAATGTTTTAAAGCGTTTCCAAGCAGTCCCACCCCACATTCCTTTCGGTCAATCCAAATTGGCAGATGGCTGGGTGTTAAATCCATCGGATCCCAAACGTTGCAATCTTCCCCCCTTTTCCCTTGCTGCCGGTAATAGGAGGCTTCATAGGGAGTGAGATCAAAGGCTGATGGCTGCATTGTTATTGTTAGTACTCCAGAGAGGGAATCCACAGAGGATGTTTATTCGTAGATGATAGAAGGAATGCCAGCCATAAACCCCCGTGTTTACTCCCCCCCCTTTGTAGTATGACAGAATCCCAAAGAGAGTAAGAATTGGGTTTTCCCAGAGTAGATTAGTTAGAAATAAAATATAATTGGATTCTGACACAGCCATTTGTTTGAAATGGTATAGGGTTTCCTGCCTGAGCAGGGGGTTAAACTAGATGACCTCCAAGGTCCCTTCCAACTTTATTATAATATAATATAATATAATATAATATAATATAATATAATATAATATAATATAATATAATATAATATAATATAATATAATATAATATAATATAATATAATATAATAATATAATATAATATAATATAATATAATATAATATAATATAATATAATTAATATAATTAATATAATATAATATAATATAATATAATATAATATAATATAATATTATATTATATTATATTATAATAATATAATATAATATAATAATATAATATAATAAATATAATATAATATAATATAATATAATATAATATAATATAATATAATATAATATAATATAATATAATATAATATAATATAATATAATATAATATAATATAATATAATATAATATAATATAATATAATATAATAATATAACCACCAACCTCAATGAATCTTTGGTTGACTTGACAATATAGCCAAAGTCTACCACAAAAAAAGAGATCAACTATATTCAGATCAATGTGTGCCTGTTTGCACACATGGTAACACTCTCTATTGAGATTGGTTTGCATAAACATATCTTCTTAGAGAACTTCCTCCTGTCTCACTCAGTGGCTCATCTCCAAACTTGGGACCCCATCTGTGACTTCTCTCCTCATTGCCATTATCCTAATTATATTGCTTGAATTGTTGTCTTAGTGCTAATTCTCTAGAGACATTTCTGCAGCCTTTCAAAAGATATGACAAAAACACATGTTTTCACCTTAATCACACACAAAAACCTTGAGGGCTGATGCTATGGCATTGGAAATCTGTGAAAGCATAAATGGGTCTAGACAGAGAGAGAAACTGGGGAAGATGTAGGGAAGATGGAGAGGTGTTTTCTCCTCTCTTGTTCTGTTCAGAAATGAAGCCTTAGATGCATTCTGCCTGAAACAAGAAAGCTTTCTTCCATGTCTTCTTCTCATTCTTTGTTCAAACCACACATATGATTGGAGGCTCCATCAGGAACACGACATGTTGGTATTTCTGCTGCTTCTGTGGGTCCAGGGAGTCTGGGGTGTGCTCAGAGCCAAATGCCCTCTAATGCTGCAGATGGATAGGTTAGACCCAAAGAATCATTACAGGCCAGGAGACTTTTCCATTGATGGCATAATCTCTGCAACTCAAGCTACCTTTGAAAGATTAAGTTTCAAAATATCTCCTGTGACTCCAGTATCTACGTAAGTCAATCTATGTATGTCAATCTTCGTTCACTGCATTAGGGTGACTCTATTTCTGACTTATTCCAAAAGTTCCAGCTATTTCATGTTTGGGCATTTGTTTTAGACCCTGCAACTGATGAGCTTCCTTTGAAATTCTCAAGTACATTAATCAAGCAGGGATCTTCTGTTTTTCTGACCTGAAGAACAAACAGCCACTTTCGTTGACGTTCTTAGAGCACAGCTGGACTGTGTATAAGTAGTTCCTCCCTTCTGCTCTCCACTTCCACCATAAGGATGTCAACATTGACACAAAAAAGCAGGAATACTAAATTGCTTTCCTACACTAAAAGGGTAATAATGTCCCCTTTCAGTTTGAACAGTTAATCAATGGAACAACTTGTCTCCAGAAGTTGTGAATACTTCAACAACGAATGCTTTTAAGAAGAGACTGGACAACCATTTGTCTGAAATGGTATAGAGTTTCCTGACTGAGCAGGGGGTTGGACTAGAAGACCTCCAAGGTCCCTTCCAATTCTGTTTTTCTATTCTATTCTATTCTATTCTATTCTATTCTATTCTATTCTATTCTATTCAAATACCCTAATCCTAAAGTGATTTAAAGGTAAATTTAGTCTCAAGTCAAAGACTTGAGACAGTGGACATCAGAATATAAGCATGTGCAGGAATCAATAACCTATTAACTTGGTCAAGAGTGACAGCTGCTCATTCTCTTCGTGAGTTTATGTCTGAGTGTGCACTTAATGATGCTATCTTTAATATGGAAAAGTAGGTCAAACAACTCCAATATTAAATACTGGAGAACAGAGAGAAAAATAATTAGAATCAGTCTGAAATCTTAGACCAACTGAAAGGATACTGACAATCTCAAGAATAAGCCATAGCTTACAATAAATAGATTCCTTTGGACCTAAGTTGAACTATCTTAGAATGAAACATAAGTGGAAAGAATCTCAGGTTTTCATTAAAATATGGGAGATATCTGGGGAGATCTCTTAGGCTTGTTAAAACAATTCATGCAAATATGTAATCAACTGCTCAAAACCTGCTCACCTGTCACTCAGTTGGTTAGTGCTTTGAAATATAATCAGATATTTTATTAATATAGTTTGTAGTTTCTTATTATTCTCATATTATATTATTTTCAGAATTGCTTTCACCCATTCAGAAGAATTCTTGGGCTAAATAAAATTAGAAGTAATTTTGCAAAAACAGAATAAATAAAATGTTAAATTCATTGATTAATGCATTATCTTTTCAGGATAAGATTGACACAATACTGGAAAATGCTATCCTTCCTTTTTGCTATCCAGGAGATTAACAAGGAGTCCCGTTTCTTGCCCAACATCACTTTGGGTTATAATATCTATGAAAATTATTTCAATGCAGGAAAAACTTCAGATGCTTTGCTGGACCTACTTTCAGAGGGGGAGGCCAATGTTCCCAACTACAGTTGTGGGAGACAGAGAAACACAGTGGCTGTTCTTGAAGGGGCTGAAACTGGTCTCTCCATCCAGATATCATCCATGTTGGGGACCTACAAAATCCCACAGGTGAGTCTTTGCTGAAAAGATAAAGTTTAATTGTCCAGCTTTTGGTCAGAGATCCTTCTGAGACAAAATTGGTATCTCACATTTTGGCTTTCATGGGTCTCCGATAAAATACCACTTTTGCTTCCTTTTCAGATTAGTTACAATTTTGTTTCCCAGATTCTAAAGGACAAAACTCAGTATCCTTTCTACTACCCGATGCTCCCTACTGAAGGATTCCAGTACTCAGGGATGGTCAAGCTGCTCCTCCATTTCAGGTGGACTTTGGTTGGTCTGATTGCTCCAGACAGTGATCAGGGACAGAAATTCATGATAACATTGACTTCCATGCTGATAAGGAATGGCATTTGTCCAGTTATATCACAGCGATTTTTAACCACGACTCGTAAGATCGTCCTAGATTTGCCTCTGTATCGCAACTGGAGACAAGTGAATGTCTTCCTTTATGCTGCAGAACTTGATTCAATCAATGCAGGAATAGCAATTCTAGATTGGGTACACCAAAGAATTAAGGAACCTGTTGCAGGAAAAATCCTGGTGACAACAGTGCTCTGGGACTTAACTTCTTATTTGACAGACCAGGGAATTCCCTTTCATTTCATGCATAGCATTGTTTCCTTTCTTTTGAAGACAAATCAAATGACAAAATGTGGTGGGTACAGGAAGCTTTACGTCTTCATTAAAAACTTTGCAGAGAAATCCTTTCTATGCTCAGACAACAAGGATGCCTTTTCTGTGAAAGTTTGGAGACGGTGCAAAGAAAGAGATGAACTGGAGACTCTGTCCCTGGAGGAGATGGGTCAGATCCTTTGTCTAGACAACTATTACATTTACGAGTCCATCTGGGCTGTGGCATGGGCCTTGCACGCAGCTTATTTTTACAGATCCAAGAGGACCAAGATGGAAGGCGGTAAGACATTGGAATTTTCAAGGCTGAAGGCTTGGCAGGTATTTCTTTTCTGATACATGCATCTCTCCTGCAGCCAAGAATTCCTTTTGGAATTGTAAGAACTGGGCAGCTATTCTGAAAAAAAAATCATTTATTCTGAATACAAAAAATAAATTAAATTCCAACTTTCCATTCCTCTCCGTTTCGCCTTCCCTTCACTCCTTTCCCTTCTTTAGCAATATATTCTCCTTTTAAATTGGTTTTCTTTTTTATTATTATTTTTTCTTAAATTTGTAACATTTTATTAGATTATAGAATAAAATACAAAAATATAAAAGCAACTAGTAGGACACGGTGGGGAGGGAAACGGGAAAGAAAAGTGAGGGGGAGAAGGGAAAAAGAAAAAAACACTGACTTCTGACTTCCTCTGTTGCAGTAGAATGAAGCATTAACATCAAACCTCAACTTTTTACTTTTCCATATTAATATATAAACTAGCCCAGTGGTGGCGAACCTATGGCACGGGTGCCAGAGGCGGCACTCAGAGCCCTCTCTGTGGGCACGCGCGCCATCGCCCCAGTCCTAGGCCTTCAGCTGGGTTTTATAAAACCTTTTCACTTTAGGCCTCTGCCGCCGTGTGCAAAAAAAAAAAAGGTTCAATCAGTCAATTTCAACTTCTCACGGGAAAAAAAAAGATCTTGCAAAGTTGGAATTGATTGATTGAACTTTTAGTCCCACCCAGTCTGCCGTTACCATCGCAGCCATGCCCACCCAATGGGCCACGGCCACCCAATGGGCCACGCCCAGCCAATAGGCCACACCCAGCCAATGGGCCACACCCACCCGGCACTCGACGATGCATAAGTGGGTTTGGGGTTGCAGTTTGGGCACTCGGTCTCTAAAAGGTTCGCCATCACTGAACTAGCCATTTCTATAACAACAAATCAATCTAATCAGTAAAATCCAAAATCAAAGTTTCATTTTTTCCACCTCAAGCACAAAATCCAGAAGCGGTCTCCATATAGAAACAAAAGTACTTATATTCTTTTCTTTAATGAAAACAGTCAATTTAGCCATCTCTGCCAACTCCATCAGCTTCTGTAGCCATTCGTCCATAGTGGGAATCAAAATATCCTTCCATTTTTGTGCATACAGTAGTCTTGCTGCTGTCAACATATATAAAACCAAAGTTCCAATTTTTTTTCCAAGTCTTTTTCCATTAAGCCCCCAAAAAAGTTTCTGGTTTCATCTTTATCTTTACTTAAAGAATTTTCTGTATTAGAATATGAATCCTATTCCAATATTTCTTTGCTTTATCACATATCCACCATAAGTGATAAAAGATCCCTTCTTTACACTTATATTTCCAACATTCATTTGAAATACCTTTATACATTCTAGATAATTTATCTGGTATTAAATACCAGATACTTCAGATTGTATAAATCTTTCGCCTTTTTAAATTGGTTTTCAAAGAAAATATTACAAGTCATTTTCCTTCAATCAAATGTCTCTTAATGCCCCCCTTGTCTTTGCAAGCAAAAGCAGATTGACCCAGAAAACAGGGCTCACCACCAATAAGGTATGCCTCCTCAGTCCCATCAGATCAAATATAGGGGAAATTGCAGCATGGCCTCCTTATTAGAGTGTGTGGCATGGGTAGACATCCTTCAAAGAAGGCAGCCTCACAAGTGTCTATGGAGATTCTCAATCATCCAGGTCATGGTTGTCCCAAAGGTGCTTTTTCAGAAAAAATAAAGTCCACTTGCCTCCTGAAAAAGTACCTTTGGGGAAAGCCTCACGAGAAACTTGGCCCTATGCTATGCAGGGCTTCATAGAATAGCAATAGCATTTAGACTTATATACCGCTTCACAGTGCTTTACAGCCCTCTTTAAGGGGATTACAGAGTCAGCCTATTGCCCCCAACAATCTAGGTCCTCATTTTACCGACCTAGGAAGGATGGAAGGCTCAAGTCAACCTTGAGCCGGTCAGGATCGAACACCTGGCAATGGGCAGAGTTAGCCTGCAATACTGCATTCTAACCACTGTGCCACCATGATTAGTACCAGTTATAGAGTAAAAGTTTTCTCTCAACATAACAAGAGTTGCCCATAACTACCCAACCTGTGCATTCAGGACCAATTGAAACTTTGGGATGGTTTTCAAGGGCAGTCTTGTGTAGAGATGATTGCAATAATCCAATCTGGAGGTGACTAAGGAGTGATTGGCATAAGCAAGGTGTCCCAATGCAGAAGAAAACACAATTGGAATGAAAGACAGAGCTGTGCAAAGCCCCCTCACCCATGCCAGCCTTACAAGGTAGACTGGACCTGGAAATGGACTTCACAGGAATACTAGATTTAGTATTTATTGAGATAGGCTTTATTGAGAAGACTCTGATAGTAGCAGAGTCTTCCAAGCATGCTTTTCTTTCTTATACCATAGTGAATCAAGGAAGAGTCAGTCTGGGTCCCTTAATCCCCTTAACAGGAACTGCCATTCAGAGCATTTGTGGGCAATCTCCCATCCTCTCCTTCTCTGGATATGTTCCAAAGGACCAATCTACTTTCTGGCCTTTCATTCTTCTACACAGTCATCTCTTTTTGCAATTTTTAGAAATGGCTTCAGTCAGACATGACTCTGGGAAGTCTAAATTTCAGTTAGCACATAAAATGATTTTCATCTTCTGCTGAAAAGAGTAGATTTTTTCTGAAATGACATTGAGCTGACCACATCTTCTGCTAGATGTAGGAAAAGCAAGGAAGGTGAGAAAGGTGTTTGCATGTTCTTCCTCCTGACATTTCTCTGCAAAAGAGAGAAAGTTGTGTCAGTCCACACTCTGCACAGGAACATAAGAATGATCAACATGAGAGAATCTGCACAAAGGTTGTAAACTCTTCTGTAAGGAAGTCAAAGATCAATCTGCCACTTCTTTATCCTGTGTGTTCAACTGTCATTTCCTTAGAGATGAATACAGAGAAAAACCATCTAATCCACCGTGAAAAAAAGATTAGAGTTCATAAGTCTGGAATTAGATACTTTCAGGGAGATTTTCCAATAGCTTCTTGTTTTCTTCAATGATGTCACTACTAGCCCAAGTAATTTTGGCTAAGTGTTTTTTATGTTGGTTATTATGAACTGGGACATCTAAGAATATCTACATGGCTTGAATTCTAAGTCCCAAGATTATTAAGTGGTTTGTTCATTTGTTTGAGCAAAAGACCCCAAAACCTCACAATAAATAATAACTAATCACCATAATTTGTTAACTAATGTTGGAAACTGATGTAATTGTGAGCATTCAAGTAATAAATCATTGGAGGTTTGTGGAGAGGTTTTTCACACAAAGATTTTGTGGCTCTTGTACAAGGCAATAATATAGAGACAAGTTGGTAACCTCTAAGTATTTACCCCACTATTCAATTCAGTGAAAGGTGAGAACACTTTATACAGTGTTGATCTGTAGAATAAGGCAGAAAAAGGAAAATAGCAAGAGAACATGGCAGAATTTCAGAAGCCTCTTAGCTGAGAAACTGGAGAAAAATGCAAAACAGTTAGAATTGACACAAAAACCTCCAGCTCTGCTAAGAAAGCTGTTTTAAATAAAATAGACTTGAGAATTGGACAAAGACAATTGAAGGAAGAGAAGAAAAATCAAAATAACCTTGCCTAGATAAAAGCTAGGACAGGGTTTCAAGTCACGTGATACCTTCCAGACAAGGCAGGTCAAGAAACAGATAAAATAGGGATTCCAAGAATAGTATTATATTTTTCATGGGAATAATTACAGAATCCAAAAACTATTCAAATATTAAGGATTAGAATTCAAATATTGCTAGATTGTCTCCTGAAAAATGTGGAAAATGAATCTGAGACCTTCATTATTTTCTTGTCACACAAATTAACTTCTTTCCAAAGAGACCTGGATATCCTATCTAAACATTCCCATTTTCTCTTCCATTCCAGCTTCATCCCTTCCTTGAAAACTCTGAGATTTACAATGCATCCATAAATGGAGTGCTATTGGATGAGAAAGGAGATCTGACAGCTGATCTAGTCATTGTCAACTGGCTGTTTCTCAACAGGACACTTAAAAAAGTCCTGATTGGCACCGTAGAAAAACAGGGATCCCTGGATTTCACATTTATGGTCCATCTGAAGGGTGTGACATTGTTGGATCAGCTGAACAAGGTGGGCAAAATCTTTTTTCAGTCTTTGTGGCTCTCTTACCAACAGGATTGCTTTCTTGGGATCAAGAGGGGTTTTGAATATCATCAATACCTTCCAAGACAGGCAACAATTCTTTGGTTAGATATTAAACTGTCTGTGAGAAATATATCCTTACCAATAAAGGAAAATATTTGTAGCTCAGAGCTGAAATGGTGCTGTCTGAGCTTGCTTGTTTTCTTGCAGACGTTTCATTACCCATGAAAGCTAGTTTGGGTGAAATGTATGCAAGAAAACAAACAAGCTCAGAGAGCACCAAGGACCCCTCAATATATCCTTAACAATTTAAGGAAACTTTCACTATTTTTCTGTGAAGAGAAATACTTTAGAGCCAGGTTAGACTCGAGTTCATTTCCCCAAAGGAAAAATAATTCATTAAACTTTATCTTGACTATTTGAACATGTACATTTAGAATCTAAATTAAAAATGGAAGTGTGCAAAAAATTAGAAAGAAGAAATGGAAGCGACATGCAACAAAGCAGATTGTTGAGGTCTTTATGTGGACTTCCAAGTTACCAAAACTACACCTTGAACTGGAGATCACCAACCCCTTTCTCTTTTCCCTGTTTCTGGAAATTAAATCATAAATCATTTTCTGGATGGTCTTCTTCCCTCTGCTTAGCCCCTGCCTCCTTCCAAGTGTGCAGAAAGCTGCCATCCCGGATTCATGAAGGTGCCTCAGGAAGGGAAGCCCATCTGCTGCTACGACTGTCTTCTGTGTCCTGAAGGAACCATCTCCACTATGGAAGGTGGGTAACATCAGACGAAAGGGACAAATTTTCCTTTCTGGGAAGACCACGTACCCCAACATTTCCCATGATTGCATTTTGATAGGCCTTTTAGCAATTCATATCTTTCTAATATGTATATTTTTTTCTGTAGTGAGTGATAAGAAATGACCTTGAAGGTTAAACTGAGAGCAGAACATTAAAAGATACTGGAGCAATGATCGCTTAGCATTAACAAGGAGATGTCCTCTTTCATCCTTCATCTTCATCACATCTTTCATTTTTGAAATTGCTATTTACTCCATTTCTCTTAAAAGTGAGAATTTCTGGTACATAATAACATGGATTATAGCCTATAAGTGGAAAGAGGAGCTGTGTGATAAGAAAAAAATAATGAGTTAGGGTTGAGCCTTCTTGTCCTAGTGCAGTGGTGGCGAACCTATGGCACGGGTGCCAGAGGCGGCACTCAGAGCCCTCTCTGTGGGCACGTGTGCTGTCGCCCCAGTCCTAGGCCTTCAGCTGGGTTTTATAAAACCTTTTCGCTTTAGGCCTCCGCCGCCATGTGCAAAAAAAAAAAAAGGTTCAATCAGTCAATTTCAACTTCTTGCGGAAAAAGAAAATCTTGCAAAGTTGGAATTGATTGAACTTTTTAGTCCCATCCTGTCTGCCGTTACCACCGAAGCCACGCCCAGCCAATGGGCCACGCCCAGCCAATGGGCCACACCCAGCCAATGGGCCACACCCACCCGGCACTCGATGCATAAGTGGGTTTTGGGTTGCAGTTTGGGCACTCAGTCTCTAAAAGGTTTGCCATCACTGTCCTAATGAGATGATAGTCTACAATAGTGGTGAATGTCTTTAGTTCAGGTGTAGGATGAGGGTGAAGGTTTGTTCTCTGAGCTTCTGGGTTGTTTTCTGAACATTTCATTACCAGGCTAGGTAACATCTTCAGCACTGAAGGTGTTACCTAGCCTGGTAACGAAACATTTGGAAACCAACCCACAAGCTCAGAGAACAAACCTTCACCCTCATAATAGTCTACATAATAGTAGAAACAGAATGCTTGAGAAATCTTGATCTCACCCCCACTCATCTTTACAACTACCTCTATCTTACTTTTCTTGGGCCATGAAATAGGAGTGTTTTTCAATTTTTCCTGAAATAAACTTTGCTAAGCTCACCTACAAGTCATTCTCTTCTAAGCAATCTTTCCACTCTGGATTACTTACAAATTGTCCTCAATTTACAACTGTAATGGAGCCTATTTAATGACTCCCCCCCCCTGCTCTCCCTGATATGGCTGTTACATGAACATGCAGGTCATTAAGTGGAACACAAGGTGGCTCAGGTGTGGGGGAGGCCCTGAGAGGCCTGCCTGCCTTGAGCCAACCAAGGCCTCCCTTACCTTCCTAGGCATTCTATGCTTGGAGCCCACACAGGCTTCAGCCTGCTTCCCACTGTGGGAAATTTTATATCAAAATATATTTCATTCTTTATACTGTTTCCATCTTCCCTTAAAACATTAACAGAATCCACTATGGACTGAGAATCAGCATCTCCACTAGATAATTGATAGTCAAGTTGAAACTAAGTTAATCAAGTAAAAATAGCAAATGGGGGAAATCTTTTAATCAAACTTCCCCATACCTCCAAATACGTTACCCAGACCTAATCTACATATCAAAGGATAAGGTCTGTAAACACAAATAAAGTTAACTGAATTAGGTATCCCAGAGGAACAGCATGTCACAAGAATAAACATCATAGATGATATACCTATACACACATAGACACCTCAAGTGTTACCCTAGAATCAGCACATAAACACTTCTACACCCAAGATAAACTCCCCTATAAAACTATGCTGCTGTACCCCATTTCTCTGCAGCTGCCCCTAAAGGCAAATTCTTTTTGCTTTGCTTCATTTAACAGCCATATCAGGGAGAGCAGGGGGTGGGGGTCATTAAATACAGTTGTAAACAATAAATATTTTTCCTTACCTTACAGCTGTCTGGATTTCATTTTTATTTATTCTTGAGCAACCCTGGCTCAAGTTGGAACTTTAAATTATTCTTCTGATACCACTCATCCACCCATGGGAGCCTACAGCTGGGCAGCAGAAGCTACCGGCATCTGGAGGGCTCTGTTATAGCTTGTAAACCAGAGCCTACCTTCCACCCAGTGACACAAGGGAGGCTAAAGCCATACTGCAGAAATTATTTGAGAATGGAGGGTGGGCTATTACAGATTATAGATTGAGGCCTGCTTCCCACTCAGTACTCAAGGGGATCCTAAAGCCAAGCAGCAGACGTTTCTGCTAAAGAGGTTTCTGCTACCAGCTTTAAGCTACCTTGGCTGGCAGAGAGACTGGGCTGAGAACAGGCCAACGCCTATGGGGACCTGGCAGAATGGGTGGGGGGAGATAGGTTAGGAGGCCCACTGCAGTCAGTTGTAAGGTGATCAACCACAGCAACATTGCAGCAGCCATAACCATGGAACCATCTCTTAAGTAGCATTTGAGGAGTCTTTCATATGTTAAGGACTACCTGAAGTGTAGCAAGAATTGCTTTTCTCAATACATTCCATGGGCGTGGGCCTGTCTTATTATAGGGTTCAAAGTCACACAACTACCAGGTAAGAGTAGAAATTTACTGAAGGCTGAGTGGACAAACAATAGATAAGGAAAGGAAGGTAAATCGAAACAGAATCTCCTGGAAAGAAATTTGCCGGGGAAGTTTCACTTTCACCAGAATAAACACAAGAGTAATCAAATGTCACTCTGAAGTTCAGAGAGCCAAGCCAGGTTTTTCAGACTGTTCCTAAGGTAAGATTTTCAGGGTCTTTTTACCCAAACTGGTTTCATAGAAAAAAGACACCAGAGCAGGAGATCAGACAATTGTTTTCAATGGAGAAACATGGGTCAAATCTGCTTCTTAAATCAGGCTTCAGCAAGCTTTCTCCAATTAAAATAGTTACTCCCTTGCTTGGCAAGTAGCCTCATTGAAAATCTTTGTTCTGTCCTCTGCTCTATTCACCCAGTTGAAGGGCTTGTTAGCCATACCACATCATTTGCCTGATCCAGCTTTTCTGATGGTCCCTGTGCTTGATCAGCATCAGTGGAGTCCTAGCTTAGTATCTGCCGAGGCTGTTATTCCATGGTTGACCTTCTTCAGACTCAAAATCAGTCTGAGTCCTAGGTCATGACAAGCCTTTCTTTCTGAGCTGCTTCACTGTCTCTCAGGTATAGCAGTGAAGTTCTGGGTTTGTTTGTTTTGGTTCTCCAAAATCTGGAACTTCTATTTTTCTCTTGTATACTTTGGTCCATTGATACTCAGGGAAAACACTGAAGTCTTTTTTGAAAAAAGCTAGCAGTGAAACAGTAACATGTTACATCTTACTTGTTTGTTTCTTCTCTTCTGCATAGAATGAGGGGAGGAAGCATAAAGCTCTGGAGGATTTTTCTGATCAATAACCTGAATGCATATCCAAAGGGAAACAATTGTTCTTTTCTCTGTAGGCATGAGGAAAGGAGCAAGAAAGCATGGGGAAACTACCAATAAGAATAACCAGAGATCAGACAGTAAAATTGAATCTCAGGACTAAACCTGGTTTCAGCTACATGCTGTCTATACATAGGAGAGAGGTGTGTGGTTTCATCAGAAAAATAGATGGCCTTTCAGAAGAATCAGACTTGGAAGGGACCATTAAGCCCATGAGAACATTAGTTTGTTTATTTTAGGAAGCCAAATTAAGCTTCCCCAACAGCTGGCATCAGCCTAAATTTGAACAGAGGATTATAGCTTTCTTCAAAACAAGGAACTTTAAGGCAAATGTTACTCTTGCTATTTTTCAGACACAGAACAATGCAGCAAATGTCCAGCAGATCAACATCCAAACAATAACCAAGATCACTGTATCCCCAAGATCAAGACTTTCCTATCCTATCAAGAAAAATTGGGGGTCATCTTGATGTCCATTGCTTTGTTCCTCTCTCTAATCACAAGCTTTGTCTTGGGGGTTTTCATTAAATTCCAAGAATCTCCCATAGTCAAAGCCAACAATCGGGATCTCTCTTATATCCTCCTTGTTTGTCTCCTGTTTTCCTTCTTCACCCCTTTCTTGTTCATTGGCCAGCCAAGCAGAATCACCTGCCTTCTTCGACAAACGGCCTTCAGCATCATCTTCTCTGCTGCCATTTCTTCAGTCCTGGCTAAAACCATCACAGTGGTGCTGGCTTTCTTGGCCAGAAAACCAGGGAATAATGTGCAGAAATGGCTGGGGAAAAGTTTGGCCAACTCCATCAACCTTTCTTGCTCTGGTCTCCAAGTTGTCCTCTGCAGCATCTGGTTGGGTGCTTTTCCCCCATTCCCTGAGTCCGACATGCACTCACAATCTAGAGAAATCATTCTACAATGCAATGAAGGCTCTGTCACCATGTTTTATGGGGCCCTTGGCTACATGGGCTTCCTGGCCACCATCTGCTTCACAGTGGCTTTCCTGGCCAAGAATCTGCCTGGGGCTTTCAACGAAGCCAAGCTGATCACCTTCAGCATGCTGGTCTTCTGCAGTGTCTGGGTATCCTTTGTGCCCACATACCTGAGCACCAAAGGGAAGTACATGGTGGCCGTGCAGATCTTCTCCATCTTGGCCTCCAGTGCAGGGCTTCTGGGCTGCATCTTTATCCCCAAGTGTTTCATTATTTTCCTAAGACCAGATCTGAATACAAAAGAACATGTGATGTCAAAATAAAATAGAAATCTGGGTTCTGAATAGGTATGTTCCAAAATATTAGTTAATATCTCTGATAAGCAACCTTTGAGGTTTTATGTCCCTCCCCTCAAAAAAATTTCCCCAGAAAATCCACATTTTTTCAAGTCATAGTAGAAAAGAATACTAGACATGAATGGATTGGTTGCCTGCAGATTCATCTGATAGTGACTTAAACATGATGCCTTTTTGGGTCTCTCCCCAGCTAGAATTAGTTCTTCTTCAGATAATATGAATACAAATAAGGATAGAAGAAACCCCCAGTTTGAGAGTCCTGCACCTCATCAAGGTGTCCCATGAGTAAGTGGCAAGTATCTGGCCCAGTGTGCTGTCAACTTCTAACACAATAGGCGTGTGATCTCACCTTAGCGACATGCTGGTGTGTATGCTTTCCAACTCTGAATTATAACATCTGCTCTGAGATAAAGAAGAGGTCTAATGTATGTCTGTCTCCATGTATCTGGCCTGAGGTTCCCTGAGAGAAGCTCATCATTACAAAGGAGGCCATACATTTCTGGTCCTTATAAGATCTGTAGTGGAGTTTGTAGTTCACCCCCAGAAACCAACTCCAGAAGTCTGAGAAAGTATACCATTGGGCAGCCAGGCAGCTGTTACACCAGTAGGATCCTCAGTTTGTCTCTACAATCCAAAGTAACATGTTGTTATACACACCCTGAATCTCAGGAAAATCTATGGTATGTGGGAAAGACCTTGGGAGTCATAGCGAAGAGATTCTTTCTAGGGACCGGTCAGATAAGAGGCAGCAGACTGTTAATGTAGTGTTACAATAGAGTAGTAGTAGTTTGTCTGGTTGTATTTTCCATTTGATCTGTCTAATAAGGATGACAGGCTCCAAATCCACAAATAAGGAGACTCTCATATGAAGAATGATTGCAGAAATTGGGTATGTCTACTTTAATGAAAAGAAGAACTAGGGATTACATGATAGCAGTGTTCCAATATCTAAGGGGCTGCCACAAAGAAGAGGGAGTCAAGCTATTCTCCAAAGCACCTGAAGGCAGGACAAGAAGCAATGGATGGAAACTAATCAAAGAGAGAAGCAATCTAGAACTAAGGAGAAATTTCCTGACAGTGAGAACAATCAAAACCAGTGGAAGCAGCTTGCCTTCAGAAGTTGTGGGTGCTCCATCACTGGAAGTTTTTAAGAAGAGACTGGGCAGCCACTTGTCTGAAATGGTATAGGGTTTCCTGCTTGAATGGGGAGGTGGACTAGAAGACCTCCAAGATCCCTTCCAACTGTTATTTTGTTATTCTGTTAAAACTAGCCCTATTCAGTTATCAGACAAGGTAACATTATTGTCTTTTCCCAACTTGGCTTCAACGACAAACGCTAGATTCATTTTGTCCGTCATTACCAAGCTGTACAGTGGGGGAGGAAATTATTTGATCCCCTGCTGAATTTGTATGTTTTCCCACTGACAAAGAAATGATCAGTCTATAATTTTAATGGTAGGTTTATTTTAACAGTGAGAGATAGAATAATAACAAAAAAATCCAGAAAAACACATTTCAAAAAAGTTATAAATTGATTTGCATTTTAATGAGTGAAATAAGTATTTGACTCCTTCACAAAACATGACTTAGTACTTGGTGGCAAAACCCTTGTTGGCAATACCAGAGATCAGATATTTCCTGTAGTTAGCCACCAGCTTTGCACACATCTCAAAAGGGATTTTGTCCCACTACTCTTTGCAGATCTTCTCCAGGTCATTAATGTTTCAAGGCCGATGTCTGGCAGCTTGAACCTTCAGCCCCCTCCACAGATTTTCTATGGAATTAAGGTCTGGAGACTGGCTAGGCCACTCCAGGACCTTAATGTGCTTCTTCTTGGGCCACTCCTTTGTTGCTTTGGCTGTGTGTTTTGGGTTATTGCCATGCTGGAATACCCATCCACGACCCATTTTGACAGTGGGGATGGTGTTCTTGGGGTCATAGGCAGCATTCCTCCTCCTCCAAACACGGTGAGTTAAGTTGATGCCAAAGAGCTCAATTTTGGTCTCACCTGACCACAACACTTTCACCCAGTTCTCCTCTGAATCATTCAGATGTTCATTGGCAAACTTCAGACGGGCCTGTACCAGTGGTGGGATTCAGCCGGTTTACACCAGTTCGGTAGAACCGGTAGCTAAATTTTGTTGAGTTCAGAGAACCGGCTGAACCCATGCTGCTTCTGGAAATCCGTTCTAGGCCTTGGAGGCCTGGAGGAGGTCTCCCAGGTGTAGAATGGCCCGCTGGAAGTGCGTTGATGTCACTTCTGGAAGTCCATTCTAGGCCTCAGAGGCCTGGAGGAGGCCTCCCAGGCCTAGAACAGCCCACAGGAAGTGCATGGATATCACTTCTGGAAGTCCATTCTAGGCCTCAGAGGCCCAGGCCTGCATCCACGCAGAGAACCGGATGTTCAGGTATTTGAATCCCACCACTGACCTGTACATGTGCTTTCTTGAGCAGGGGGACCTTGCGGGTGCTGCAGGATTTCAGTCCTTCATGGCGTAGTGTGTTACCAATTGTTTTCTTGGTGACTATGGTCTCAGCTGCCTTGAGATCATTGACAAGATCCTCCCGTGTAGTTCTGGGCTGATTCCTCACTGTTCTCATGATCATTGAAACTCCACAAGGTGAGATCTTGCATGGAGCCCTAGACCGAGGGAGATTGACAGTTATTTTGTGTTTCTTCCATTTGCGAATAATCACACCAACTGTTGTCACCTTCTCACCAAGCTGCTTGGCAATAGTCTTGTAGCCCATTCCAACAATCTTGTCCGTGACATCCTTGGACAGCTCTTTAGTCTTGGCCGTGGTGGAGAGTTTGGAATCTGATTGATTGATTGCTTCTGTGGACAGGTGTCTTTTATTCAGGTAACAAGCTGTGATTAGGAGCACTCCCTTTAAGAGAGTGCTCTTAATCTCAGCTCGGTACCTGTATAAAAGACACCTGGGAGCTAGAAATATTGCTGATTGATAGGGGATCAAATATTTATTTCACTCATTAAAATGCAAATCAATTTATAACTTTTTTGAAATACATTTTTCTGGATTTTTTTGTTATTCTGTCCCTCATTGTTAAAATAAAACTTTCATTAAAATTATAGATTGATCATTTCTTTGTCCGTGGGCAAATGTACAAAATCAGCAGGGATCAAATAATTTTTTCCCCACTGTAGACCAAGATAGTCTTTTTGCAAGCAGATCCAGCATTAAGCATCAGCACCTTAAGGCCAAGATTTCCCATCATCTTCATTTTTAAGTTTTAACTTTTCTATTCAATTTTTCTAATTTAAATTGTTCTTAGTAGTTTTTAACTTTTTATTATGTTGTAAGCCACCCAGAGTTGCTGTACCATTCATTGTAAATGTTGGATCTGCCACAACTTAAACCTCTAAGTATAAATAACCCTTGGCTCCATTTGTTGACAAAGGTATAGTTTTATTAGAGATCAAGTATATTGCAATAGTGCAAAGCCAGGACTCTTTAACTATCTCTCATTGCCCACCCCAGGAAACCTTAATTTTCCCTCCTTAACTATCTCTCATTGCCCACCTCAGGAAACCTTAATTTTCCCTCCTTAACTATCTCTCATTGCCCCCCCCCCCAGGTAACCAATCAGGTTCAGGCAATATGTTTTCATAATGGTCAGTCCAAACATCATCTGGTATGTGCCTCCCTCCTTCTTCCAGCTGGGTGACCTTGAGGCAGCATCTCAAGGAGATACAGCACTTGCTTTCATTTCCCCAAATGTTCCCCCACTTCACTCCTCCTTCCCCACAGTTCATGGCAGAATGTCACTGCATAGCAACGAAGCACAAGCAAGCATAAGGTGGCAGCTGATGGCAATTTTCTATGGGCAACATAGAAATTTAAAAAATAAATTTAAAAAATCTCCAGCAATTCAGCCACCTGGAGCACAGGATGGAAGTCAGGGCCATCACTAGATTTAGAGGGATACCTTGCCCTGTAATGGTCCACCAAATACTGACATTTTACATCCCTTGGCCAAACACTAAAGTGATACGACTATCCTGCTCATTCCTACCTTTGGGAAGCCCCCCCCTTTCCAGAGAATGAAATATTTGGAGGAATATTAAAAGAGGCAGAATATTACATTTTCCTAAAGGAGAAGAGGAGAGACATCTTCTTAAAGGCAGAATGCACCCTCCCCCAGTCTTCCTACTGTAGGAGGAAAGCCTTAGACAAAGGCCTGAAATCTTTAGAAATGGAGATTTTGTAATCCATTCAGAAAGATTGGGCCACCCTATTCATACACAAAACACTTTCAGCCACAGCTCCTATAGAAGGCCGAAGCTGATGGGGTTAGAAAAAGTAAAAAACAAAGACTCTTAAATCTGCATTCCCCCACCCAAATCCAAAAACAGGACATGACCTTTTCAGGTACAATAAGAGTTACCCAACACCTCTGGAATAGCAAAAGACACAAAGCTCAACACATTGCACAACCCCCTGGAAAATCTCAATTTCAAAGCGCCAGAACCCCATAAAAATCCATCCACTTAACCAACTATTTTGTCAGCTATCCCAGAACTCCATGCTGTTGTTGGTTCTGCTCATCAATAAACCATTTTTCCTAAGCAGCCTCTATTTTATTTCCAGCGTCTCTCTCCCAGCTTGGAACTGCAACTGCTTTTTCTTCCAAAACCCCTCTGTTTTTCAGCCAGCATGGACCTTTCATATTCTCAACTAATCCTATCATCCAGGCCCACTACAGAAGCACCATTCAGTTGGACTACTATCTTACCTTACATAAATTCACACAAACCAATGGATGTACCCTCCCTTTGACACAGTACAGAGACTTGATCTACCAGATATTATCCCGTGAATGTCTCATTGAATGGCCTTCATCCTCCAGTTTGCCTGTCGCCACAGAGGAACCATCCAATCCTGTGTCTCATCTCTCATCCTGGTGATCACCACCAAGAAGTGGCCAAAGAGATTTGAGGTGGAATATCTCAGTAAGTATTATTAGGGTGATGTGGTGACCTAGAGGTGGAGCTCTCACCTCCTAATCAGGAGGCTGTGAGTTCAATCCTAGATAGCAGCAGATATTTCTTTCTCTGGGTGCAAAGGGAAAATATCTGCTGTGAGCTCCACATAGGCATCAGGAAGGGATGCCAGTAAACTCTCAGTTCCAATTAGTTGCCCCAACCCCACCCCAAAGCAAGAGATTGCAAGGTCTTTAACAGAAAACAAAAACTCAGTAAGTATTATTACTGTATTCCCATCCCTTTCTATTCTGGTAGTATAGGGCAGGGGTCCTACTGGGCAGTGGCCTATTCAGAACCAGGCAGTACGAGAGGTGGGCTGGTGCACGTATGAGTGGTGCCCCAAAAACCTCTCTCTTGGTGAGTGGAGCTGTGCGTGCGTGTATGTGCACCAGCCTGCCACTTGCATGGCCTAATTCCCCTCTCCCCCCACCAAGCCAGGCCACCAAGCTAACTGCTCCCAGTACTCCAAAAGCAGAGGGTTGAGAGCAGAGGCTGAGTGGGATGAGCACGCCCCGCTCAGCCTCACTGATTCACTGAGACTGCCTGCGCAGGATGCCCGATCCATTTTTGGAGAATTGGGCAGCCTCGGTGAGTCTGAAGGAGCACGAGACCGCTCCCCCAAAGTCTTCTCCATGCCAAAAGCTTTGGCAAATGGACAAAAGGCTTTGGGGGAGTGATCTCACACTGCTTCAGGCCCCCTGTCCCTTTGCAAAAGCTTTTAGCACAGAGAAGCCTGAAGGAGCGCGAAACTACACCCCAGAAGCTTCTCTTCTCTCTTGCGTGAGTGGAGCTGTGCACACACGCTCCAGCCCACCATTCCCATGGCCTGATTCCCCTCTACCCCCCCTCAGCCAGGCCCCCAAGCCGCAAAGGTTGGGGACCGCTGGTATAGGAAACAAGGGAGATTAATCTCTAGAGACTTTCAGCAGACATAAAGTAGGTTTGACACAAATGTATCAATCACATGCTTACATCTTGATATCACACTAAAATCTTGTTGGCTCATGTCATGCCAGAAGAAAATTTGTATAAACAGCTCTAGAGAAAGAGAAAGCATGAAGAGGTTTTTAGGAAAGGCAGAGACTGCATTTACTGTTCTAATGTTCAGATGTAAAGCCTTGGCTGTACAATTTGGTGACAGACCAATGATACATCATTTTATGAAAATTCTCTTTAAGATTATAACATATAACATCAATCTCTTCAATCATACTTTCCCATTGTTACATCTTTATAAGTAAAATGTTAGCCTAATTTATTATACATTCTTTCACTTGTTTTTTTTTGTTTCAAAATTCAATAAAATAGAGTAAACATTGTACTTTACTCAATTGCTTTACTCTTGGCCATGGTGGTGCAGTGGTTAGAATGCATACTGCAGGCTACTTCTGCTGACTGCCAGCTGCCAGCAGTTCGACAGTTTGATTCTCACTGGCTCAAGGTTGACTCAGCCTTCCATCCTTCTGAGGTCGATAAAATGAGGACCCAGATTGTTGGGGGCAATAAACTGACTCTGTAAACTGCTTAGAGAGGGCTGTGAAGCACTGTGAAGTGGTATATAAGTCTAAGTGCTATTGCTATTGTTTGACACTGATTTGCATAAACATATTTTCTTAGTGAGGTTTCTCCTGTCTCACTCAGTGGCTCATCTCCAAAGTTTGAACACCACCTGTGATTTTTCTCCTCATTGCCATTATACAACTTATAGGTATTTAATTGTTGTCTTTGTGCTAATTCTCAAGAGATTTTTCTGCAACATTTCAGAAGATTGGACACAGACCTATCAATAAGATGATTTCCCTTGGGTTCACAACAGAAGCCTTTGGGGCTGATGCCAGGGCACTGGAAATCCATGAGTCCATAAACAGGTCTGGATTCTGTCTCAAACAATAAAAGTTTCTTCCATCTCTTCTTCTCGCTCTTTGTTCAAACCACAAACAGGACAGGAGAATGAATCAGGAACACATCGTGTTGCTGTTTCTGCTGCTTCTGTGGGACCAGGGAGTCTGGGGGTTGCTCAATGCCAAATGCTCCTTAACACTGAAGAGGGATAAGGTGGACCCAAAGAATCATTACAGGCCAGGAGACCTTTTCATCGGTGGCATCATCTCTGCAACTCAGGCTACGTTTGAAAGATTAAGTTTCAAAAACTCTCCTGTGACTTCAGTATCTGTGTAAGTCAATCTTCCTGCACTATATTTAGAGCAACTTCTATTTCTGACTTATTTCAACAGTTCCAGCCAGACCTTGTGCCATTACACTTTTGGAGATCTGTTTTAGATCCTCCAGCTGATAAGCCTCCATTGAAATTCTCAGCTACAATAATCAAGCAGGGAGCCTGTTTTTTTCTGATTTTGAATAACAAATAGTGACTTTCCTTGACATCCTCAGATAAGAGCTGGATTGTGGATAGAAAGGAGAGGATGGTTCCTTTCTTCTACCACATCTTCCACCATAAAGGGTGAACATGGTGCAAAAATGCAAGAATGCTATATGGTTTGCCTGAATCGCTTCTGTTTTTATGTTCATTGATAATACGAAAGAATGCCAAATCAGCATTTATTACTTCACTGCGTTTCCATGTCTGTGATTCCTACTTTGAACTAATATAAATTACCTTAATGCTATAATGATATCAATATAAATTAAGTCTCAAGTCAAAGACTTTTCACAGTAGACATCAAAACACGAACATTATTGGCTTTGTTAAGAGCAACTGCTACTCATTCTCTTTGTGAATTTGTGCTTGAGTGTGCACTTAATGATTCTATGTCTAATATAGAAAAATAGATTGAACAATTCCAATACTAAAATACTGGAGAACATAACTAGAAATAGAGAATATTAAAGTCCAGTCTGAAATCTTAGACCAACTGCAAAGTTACTGGTAACCTCAAGAATAAACTAAAAGGGAAAGAAAATTAATTATCATGAACATGTTTTACTTACTGATTAACCCAGGCAACATATAATGGTTTTGATTTATTAAAGGGGATATTGTATTATTAAGTAGAGGATTTAATATGGTGGGAAATAGACAACTTTCAGGAAATAGAACAAGGTTATATTTAAATAGATAAAAGGTGTATTTTGGACATTATAGTTTGTTATGAAGTGAGATAAGGGAAATTTTGGTTACCCAAGGTTCGAAAATTGTGGATATTAAAGGTTAAATTGGAATATTGATGAGAAGTTAAAAATTATATAAAAATTAATAACAAGATATGGATTGTTTATGAAGACTGAATGTAATTAAGACATGTATAAGCTAAAAACTTATTGTTAAATGTAATAATGATGTTTTTATTGAGTTGATATAATTAGAAATGTATTAGCCTGAATATGAGATAGTAAATGTTAAGGGGAAAAGAGAAGAAATATTTGTTGTTGTAACCTGAGATTTGCACTAAAGATTTTGTTATGGAATTATTGATTAACCCAGTCACCACGTTGCTTTTTAAATACTCAATTGGAAAATTGGAAAATTAATAAAATATTATTTAAAAATAATAATAAACCAAAGCTAGCAACAAATAGATTCAAATAAACTTAAATTGCACTGAGTATCTTAAAATGAAATATAAATTGAAATATAAATTTCATTGCAATAGCACATAGACTTATATATAGACTTCACAGTGCTTCACAGCCCCCTCTAAGCAACAATCTGGTCTTCATTTTACCGACCTCGGAAGGATGGAAAGCTGAATCAACCTTGAACTGGTGAGACTTGAACTCCTGGAGTGAGCTGTGAGTTATCCCTGCATTCCAACTACTGCGCCACCATGGCTCTTCAATATGAGATACCTGGGGAGTTTGCTTAGCCTTCTTAGGATAGATAAAACAATCCATCCAAATATGCCATCAAATACTCAAAAGTTGCTCGGCTATTACACACTTGGTTAGTGGTTTTTAAATATAGTTTTTTAAAATATAATCAGATATGTTTTATTAATTTAGGTTGTTATTATTATTTTTATTAAAAATTTTCATGGTTCAGAAGAATGCCTGGACTAAGGCAGATTAAATGTATTTTGGTAAAAAGAGACTAAATTAAAAATGGTAAAAATTGTTTTTTCATTGATTACTGTATATTTAATAATTATCTTGCAGGATACTAGGGACACAATACTGGAAAATGCTATCCTTCCTTTTTGCCATCCAGGAGATCAACCAAGATTCCCACTTCTTGCCCAACATCACACTGGGTTACAATACCTATGAAAATTATTTCACTGCAGAAAAGACTTCAGATGCTTTGCTGGACCTGCTTTCAGATGGGGAGGCCAATGTTCCCAACTACAGTTGTGGGAGACAGAGAAACACAGTGGCTGTTCTTGAAGGGGCTGAAACTGGTCTCTCCATCCAGATATCATCCATGCTGGGCACCTACAAAATCCCACAGGTGAGTCTAGCTGGGAAGACCATTTTTAATCATGCAGCTTTCAATCACAGGTCCTCTCTTGTAAATGGAGATCGGAGTTTTATTATGGAAATGAAGGTCTTAAGGATTATGGTTATCCAAAGGGAGAGAAGGAGTAAAGCAAACATATCCCCTCTGTCCATGATGCCAGTCTGGATTTGGGATCCTTTTCCTGGGTTACTGTATCTTTACATAAGATGGGCAGCCTATAAATCTTTTTTTTAAAAAAAATTATTCTCCTCTTGGGCACAAATGTTAAAAGAAGCAATGTAGGAAGAAATGATGAATATAAAATCTTCACTGCGAGAAGTGGAACTAACCCTTCATTAGGGACAGAATCGGTATCTTACATTTTTAATCTTGTGGGTCTCAGATAAAATAACATTTCTTCTTTTTCAGATTAGTTATTCTTTACCACAAGTAGTGGAACTAACCCTTCATTAGGGTCAGAATTGATATCTTATATTTTGACTCTCACAGGTCTCAGATAAAATACCATTTTTCCTTCTTTTTTAGATTAGTTACAATTTTATTTCCCAGGTTCTGAAGGATAAAACTCAGTTTCCTTTCTTCTACCCAATGCTCCCTGCTGAAGGGTTCCAGTATTCAGGGATGGTCAAGCTGCTCCTCCATTTCAGGTGGACCTTGGTTGGTCTGATTGCTTTGGACAGTGATCAGGGACAGAAATTCGTGACCACAATAACTTCCATGCTGATAAGGAATGACATTTGTCCAGTTATATCACAGACCGTTTCATCAACAACTTCTGAGATCTTCATAGATTATCACGTATATCGCGAATGGAGACAAGTGAATGTCTTTCTTTATGCTGCAGAGATTGATTTAATCCACTCTGGAATAGGAATTTTATATCAGATATATAATCAAATTAAGGAATCTGTTGCAGGAAAAGTCCTGATGATAACAGTGCTCTGGGACTTGAACTTTTTTTTTAGCCAGCAAATATATCCCTTTAAACTAATTGATAGCATTATTTCCTTTCCTTTGAAGAGAAATCAGATGACAACGTATGGCGGCTTTAGGCAGTTTTATTTTTTCATGAGCCACTTTGCAGAAACATCCTTTGTGTGCTCCCACACCGAAGATGCCTTTTCTGTGAAAGTCTGGAGACGGTGCAGAGAGAGAGAAATATGGCTGACTGTGGCCCAACAGGTGAAAGTTCGGATCCTGTGTCTAGACAATCATTTCATTTACACTACCGTCTGGGCTGTAGCATGGGCCTTACATGCAGCCTATTTGTCTAGATCCAAAAGGACAAAGATGAAAGGTGGTAAGAAGGTGGACACTCCAAAGCTGAAGACTTGGCAGGTATGAATGGAATATAGACTAGACTAGACTAGACTAGACTAGACTAGACTAGACTAGACTAGACTAGACTAGACTAGACTAGACTAGACTAGACTAGACTAGACGAATGGAATGGAATGGAATGGAATGGAACAGAACAGAACAGAACAGAACAGAACAGAACAGAACAGAACAGAACAGAATTAGGAATAGGAATAGGGATAGGAATAGGAATAGGAATAGGAATAGGAATAGGAATAGGAATAGGAATAGGAATAGGAATAGGAATAGGAATAGGAATAGGAATAGGAATAGGAACAGGAACAGGAACAGGAATAGGAATAGAATTCTTTATTGGCCAAATGTGATTGAACACCCAAGGAATTTGTCTCCGGTGCATAAGCTCCCAGTGTACATACAAGCAACAAGTGATAAACCATGATCATAATTATAAAATACAATCATCATATCATATTATAGATCTCTCCTTTTGCATTCCCTTAAATCTTTCCCCTTCTTTAGTAACATATTATCCTTTTAAATTGGTTTTGAAAGGGAATATTGCAAGGTCTTCACTGTTTCACCATCTTTTCCCTCACTCAGTAAAATGTCATTTAATGTCTCTCTTCTCTGTGCAAACAGGAGCAGATTGGTCCTGAGAACCGGGCCCACCACCAAAAGGACGGGCTTCCTGGGACAAATAAGATGCCAATATGGGGGAACCTGCAATATGTACCCCATATGAAAGTGTGTGGGGTGGGCAGATGTTCTTGGGAGGAATGACTCTCACCTGGTCTTTAGCCATATAGGACTTTATAGGTGAAGACTAATAAAGGTCACAGAATGGAGGTCTCTTCTGGGCATAACAAGAGATGCCCATAGGTACCCAGGCTGTGCATTCAGGATGAATTGAAACATCGGGACGGTTTTCATGTAGAGCCTTAGCTTAATGAAGAGAAGGTTCAGGGGAGACACGATATCAGTCTTTAAATATTGAAGGGCTGTCACAGGGAAGAGAATGTCAGTTATTCTCCTGAGGCAGGACAAGAAGAAATGGATGGAAGCTCATCAGAAAGAGATTCAACTTGGAAAAAGGGAGGAATTTCCAGACAGTGAGAGCAATTAATCACTGGGAAACCTTATCTCCCAGAGTGGGTGCTCCATCACTGGAGATTATGAGGAAAAGATTGTACAACCATCGGGCAAGGGGTTGATCTAGAAGGCCTCCAATGTCCCTTCCACTGCTATCATTTTATGGTTCCCTGAAGCCCTACATGGTAGACTAGATCAGCAAATTAGATTGAGATATGCTATTTTAGAAGAATTTTGCAATCTGCTTGTGCTTTTCCTCCCCTCCTTCTAATACCTCATGGAAGAGTCCATCTGAGTCCCTTCTTAATCCTATCTCCCTTCCCAGGACTTCAGGAAGGTTTCTGACTTTTGTTTATGTAATGGTTCCTGAATGTTTCCTTCAAGAGCCATCTCTGGACTACCTCCCCTGTTAGATTCACTTCAAAGGACACTAGGGCAGAGTAATGGGAAAAAACTATAGATTCACTTCTCCCTCTATCAGGAGATCCCCAAGATCACTTTACAAGTCTTGCAATGCATAGGTGAAAAAAGCTGCAAAAGGAGTAGAGCCTGAAAGTACAAATCTCCTGCCATTTTGTTTATAGCCTGAAAAGTTAGGAAGGATCCTTTCTTTCACTTCCTATTATGTTGCTGTGTTATTTATAATAGAATAACAGAATTGGAAGGGACCTTGGAGGTCTTCTAGTCTTCTACTCCAACACTCTGCTCAAGCAGAAGACTCTATACCATTCCAGAGAAATGGCTCTTTTTAAAAACCTCCAGTGAGCATTCACACAAAACACACAAAGCTTACACATCTGCTAAGAAGCCTATTGTAAATGAAATAAACTTGGGAATTGGAGACAGACAGATGGAGGGAAAACAAAGAAACTTAAAATAACTGTTTTTCTTGTTCAATGTTCAATTTGGTTTGATGCAAGGAATAGAAAAAAATCTGGAGCAGGCTTTGAAGTCTCATGACAGACCTGCCACATAGGGAAGGTCAAGGAAGAGATAATACAGAGATTCCAGGAATACCACTATACATTCTATGGGGAATTGGAATTGTCTATCTATTACATATACATTGTATGTAACTATATTAGTAGGGTTATGGTTCAAATATTGATAGTTTTGGACAATAAGCCTGAAAACTTAATTTCTCTCTCATCACAAACAAAAGTTTCTTGTCACGGAAATCTGGATATCCTGCCTAAACATTCCCAATTTCTCTTCCATTCCAGCTTCATCCTTTCCTTGAAAACTCCGAGTTTCATAATAAATCCATAAATGGAGTGTATCTGGAAGAGAAGGGAGATTTGACAGCAGACCTGGATGTTGATGTCTGGCTGCTTCAGAATAGGACAACAAGAAGAGTAAGGTTTGGCAGCCTAGAAAAACAGAGATCCCTGGATTTCAAGCTCATGGTCAATGCAAAGGGTGTGGCAGAGCTCAATAAACTTAACAAGGTGGAGAAAATCTTGATTTCAGTCTTTCTGAATCTTGTACCAACATGATTGCTTTCTTGGGATAGAGA